>AWOL01S0043390.1:0-60139 GCA_000715115.1 Nicotiana otophora
GTGTTGGCCTGTTAAGAACTCACATATCCAGAAGATGAAAGTAGCAGAGATGAGGATGTTGCGATGGATGTGCGGGCACCTAAGATAGATAAGATTAGGAATGATGATATTCGGGAGAAGATGCATGTGGCTCCCATTGATGACAAGATGCGGGAAGCGAGGCTTAGATGGTTCGGACATGTTCAGAGGAGAAGCCCAGATGCTCCGGTATAGAGGTATGAGCAGCTGGTCACGGAGGGCACGAGAAGAGGTAGAGGGCGGCCTAAGAAGTATTGGGTAGAGGTGATCAGGCAGGATATGGCGAAGCTCCAGATTTCTGAGGACATGACACTTGATAGGAAGATGTGGAGGTCGAGTATTAGGGTTGTAGGTTAGGAGGTAGTTGAGTCGTGCCTTACTTCGTACTATTGTGGGACTATCCATTTAGGGGTTTTGTCTAAGATAGCTAGTGTCAATATTGTGACTTACTATTTAAGATAACTAGTGAGAATGTTGTAGCTTACTATTTCTCTTTTCAGTGCAGGTCCTATTTACTAGCTATCGCTTTTGCTTTACATCTTTCTTCTAGATTTCATGAGGTTCCTATTTTACTTATGACTGTTGTGGTGATACTAATATTTATTAATATTGAGTCGAGGGTCTTTCGGAAACAGCCTCTCTACTCCTTCGGGGTAGGGGTAAGGTCTGCGTACACAATACCCTCCCCAGACCCCATTAGTGGGATTTTACTGGGTTGTTGTTGTTGTTGTTTATGGCTAGATTCGAGGCATTCAGAAGCCGTTTTGTGAGGCAAGGGTGTGATTGGAGTAGAGATTTGCTCGTATTGAGGTAAGTAACAGTTCTAATTTGGTTCTGAGGGTACGAAACCATGTATTACGTGTATGTATTTGGTTTTAAGGTGACGCACATGCTAGGTGACAGACGTGTGGGCATGCACCGTAGGAATTACGACTTGGTCAAATTCTATGGAATCGTGGAGTTGTAAAATCTGTTGTTATCTGTACATTCTCCATGTATTAGAGAAATTTAACCACAAATCATGTTTAGACTACGTGTTGGCATTGTAGGGACCCGCATAGGTCGTGTACATGTTGAATTATCTGCTAAAATTGTTGTTTTGTACTCAGTCATAGTTTATTTGTATATTACATCTCAGTCTCTATTGTTCATTTTTTATGCATCTTATCATTGTTGTCTGGGCTGCTTATTATGATTTCTGAGAGCCCGAGAGATTGGAGAGGATGATGACGGAGTGAGGCCGAGGGCCTATTGTGAGCTATTATACTATAGCACGTGAGTTGTCCGTGTAGCACGTGAGTTGTCCGTGCAGCACGTGAGTTGTCTGTGCAGCACGTGAGTTGTCCGTGCGGATTATAGCGCTTGGGCTGAAGGAGCCCCTCCAGAGTCTGCACACACCCCCAGTGAGCGCAGGTACCTATTGAGTGCGAATGTCAAGTGCTGAGTGCTGAGTGCTGAGTGCTGAGTGCTGAGTGAATGAGAGGGCTGAGTGACTGTGGTCTTGAGAGGATGTATTTTATTTCATATTTGTTGTACTTAGCTGCCATGTATAGTGCTCTTGATAATTTCTAAAGAATATTGTACTCTGTTTCAGTTGAACTTGATATGAAATTACTGTTTTGGCCTTAATTATCGAACTTGAAAGTATGCCTACCTTCCACGTTAAAATCACTGTAATTGAACTATAACTGTAAAGCTCGTCACTGCGTTCAGTTCTTTATTTAGTATTGTTACTTGCTGAGTTAGTTGTACTCATACTGCACCCTGCACTTCGTGTGCAGATACAGGTATTCCCGGACACAGTGGGTGTTGATTTCCACGCCCAGTTGATCTTCTGGAGATTTCGAGGTAGCTGCCGGTGTTTCGCAAACCTTGTTTCTCCTTTCCTATCTTTTCACTAATTGTATTTGGTTTCAGATTTTCATAGACAATATTTTCCGAACTTGTGATGTATAGATGCTCATGTACTCAGTGACACCCCGAGGTTGGAAATTTCCGCGTTGTATTTTGGATTTTCCATCCTGTTTACGAGAAGTTGTTATCATTTAAACTATTTTAAATCTGTTTTCTATTAAGTGTTGGAGTTATTTCATAAATGTCGGCTTGCTTAGTACCATGATAGGCGACATCACGATAGGTTAGGATTTTGGGTCGTGACATCATGAAATACGAATCCTCCCTGCCCAAACTCCTTCTATGCAATCGCGACCTACTACACGCGATGGTGATTCACACGACTGACAGTAGAAAACCAACATTCCAAAATGCTCCGAAACCGCCTTGAGCCCCCAGGAACCCGTCCAATCATCCCAAAAAGTCCGTATACCTTATATAAATTGTCTAACGGCTCAAAATACGAAAAACAATATCGAAACCAAGAATCAAGCATCAAACCAAAAATCTCAAACTTTCTTAAGTTTAAAATTTCAACTTTCGACTAGATGTACCGAATCAACCCAGGGCAACCCGAGGCCCGAATTGAACATATATACTAGTCAAAATCATCATACAAATATATCTTCAAGTCACTAAGCTGTGGTCGTTTACTCATAAAATTGAATTTTGTGAACTCTTCCAATCTTAAGCCTCAACTGAAGAACTAAGTTTTCCAAATAATTCACGAACCTTTCAGAACCCAGACCACCCATCCCCAAAAGTCATAAATAATCAAACCAATTTACAGAAAGTCTCAAATCGGGTAATAGAGATCTAAAACTCAAAATGATCGGTCGGATCATTACGAAGAGCTGCTAATCTTTATGATATTTGATATGAGTCAAGTCATCTATAGACTTTCTACTCAAGGCGATTGCCTTACTATTGCACCTACTATTACATGTTGCTAGCATGATTCTTCTAATACTGGAAAGATGCTACTACTGAAAACTGCTATGGGACCAAGAGTATAAGTACTCTAGCTTAAGTCAACTATATGCGGCCATTTATACACTTGCTCAAGCTCTACCCGTATAATTGGCCACGAGTGAGCTTATTCAATCTCCACCCATCTTATCAGGATAGAAATATAATGCCAACGCATTGTATCAAACTAACATGGCTAGTACAAACACCATGTGTATCACACAGTAAATAGAAATAGTTCAACCTTAGTGTTAGAACACCGTGTATCAACTCGAATCTTTGTGGCTATCTCTGGTTTAGTCCTTTTTCTGAAGCATTAGTTGTAAACTCATACGATCTGTCTGAAACCCCACATGGACCACCATGTAACAATGACTCCACGTGGCCAAATACAAGATTACTATTGCTAACTACTTGCTCATGAATGAAGTAACTCTTTCATACTTCTTCAATCATCTAGAAATAACGTCAACTGCTCCACCTCCCTTAGGCAATACCAATATTGACGTTATTTTCAAGATAAATCTTAAACTTCTAAGAACATTATTCACGTCCAATTGTTCTTTAAAACTGAATACTCTTCTAAGTTAACCGAGTCAAAGATGTTGCGATAGTCAACTTCACTATATGTCAACCCTCATATCTTTGCTAAATACATAAACATGTGTATTTCTACCATTATAGTGATCTAGTCCACTACTAAACTGTTTCAATCTCTTTAGGATCCTTCTAGATCTCATGTTGACTCAACTCATACCAACATGTTACAGTATTCAGGTATAACTTGTTCTCTTACAACTCAATACATATTGTATTCTCATTATCCATAGAAGCTATTCTCATATTCTCCTTTATATGGCATCAAATCAATGTTGGTTTGAATATTAGGTTCCTTGAATCCATAAAGACTGATCATAAATTGGTTACACTAAAGACTTTCCAGAACACTTGTGGTGACCTCAACATGTCTAGAAAAGCTGCTCCTAGAACATCTAATTTCCTTATCTTCTGCTAGCTATAACCGATCCCAAGTTGATCTCGAAGAGGTAAATTGTACCCCATGATAAAACACTGGGCCTGATAGTTCTTATCAACCAATCATGTACTATTCCTCTATAACTATTTTACATTGCTGGAGTTATTCTTACGGCAACACATACTTACTCTTAAGTGTAAACAATATCAGTTTTGAAAATATTCCCTTGGAAACTTGTATAACGTGAACTACTTCAAGAGTCAAAGGTCTACTCTAGTGCCCGAGGCTCAATTTTATATATATATATATATATATATATATACACACACACACACACTCATCCTAACCCTAAATAATAGACTAGCCTTGTTACCCCCCACATTACTCCCCCGCATATATGAAGTTAAGGATTGACGGGGTTAAGATACCACCAATCAGCGGAAGGCACATTACCGGGCAGAGAGGCAGTTTCATTCGGCCAAATTGCACAAGCTGCCACTGGGCGTAATGACCATTTTAGATCTTGGGGCAGCAAAATTTCCTAGATTAGGTATAGTATAAAAGGCAGTGCAACTCTCCTCTCTTTCATTATAGGAGACATAATCCACTTTAACTCACTAAAAATGCTCTCAAATCCCCTTATAAATTCCCAAATAGTCTAAGGTCGAATCAGAGGCGAACCTCGCAGGATCTAGCGTAAAGAAGCTTGAAATTATCACTGGTTTTAGAGACTCGTTAGAGGCGGAGTAGTCACCACAAAAGTGTGAGAACCCAAGAAGTGTAGCTAGTCCCTCGATAAGGTATGTAAAACAACTTTCTTTCCTGGCATGACTTGGTGTAAGCATCTTTCTTTCTGAAGGATATCTATGTTGTAAGATTGGTTTTCTCTAAGCCTTTCCCTATAATGTTGCTTCTGTTCTTATACGTTTTTACCGGTAACATATCTATCATATTTGTAGTGTTTCCAGATGATGTCCCGAAATTAGAGAAATATGCTTAATCCTGAGTTTAATCTTAGTATCTCTTGAAATTAACTTTGCATTGCACTTATATATATGAATCTACTTTACTTTACCGAGCCGTGCTATAGTCGGCCGGGTACAACACCTATTGTGCAACCAGTGATCAGTCGGATATGATGAAATACAATGTAGGATGCTACCGAGCCCTTGTGTGGCCGGATACGACCAAGCTCTCTATTAGGCTGGGTACGGAATGATGCACTATGGAATACTATTGAGCCCTTATGTGGCCGTGTATGATCGAGCTCACAATGAGGCTGGGTACAAAATGATGTGCTATGAAATACTACCGAGCCCTTGTGTGGCCGGGTATAACCAAGACCTCCTGAGTCCGGGTACGATGTGATGGAAGAACAATACTTTACCGAGTCCTATATAAGGCCAAGTACGATATGGAATGCTATGCCCCAAAGAGTGGCCGAGTAATATTATATTATATTTAATGCATAGTCCCCAGGAGTGGCGTATTCTTTTATTGTCACGCCCCGACCTTGGGGAGCGGGACCGGTACTCGACTGAGTTACCCTAGTCAAGCAAGCCTACTTAGCGCCTACCAATTCAATCCTGCCCATGAATAATTTGAGGATAAATATAAAGAGTTTAAACCAATCAAGAGAATATTATTTACCACACCAACTTTCGTTTTTATAAGAGCTTTAATTTCCGATTTTTAAAATATTACACTTTTATGGTCTAGAAGTGGAACATTTGACAAATACAACAATATCACTAGTTTGTGATCCCAAGTAAAAATACAACCCACAGTACGTCTACGAAACCTCTAAGTGAACAAGAGTACAATATGGAAATGCCGGCAACAAGGCCCCGACTATGTCTCAAAACACAATGTGCAAAATAAAAAGACATAAGGCCTCGAAGTAGAATAGGGCTCACCAAATAAGTTAAGAAGTGGATACACTTATCAAGAACCTAAGCCACCTGCTGCGGAACCTCTTGCATCCATTAAAGATGCAGCGGTCCCGGCAAAAGGGAGTACATATGGAATAGTACTAGTATGTAAAGCTAAATACCCTCACATAAAATGAAATAAGAAACATAAGTAGGGAAAACATGAAAGAGTAGTAAATGGATACAAGTGTAATGTGCCATGCCGTAATAGAAAACATAGTGTGAGTGAAAACTTCAAACATATCTTTTTAATTTAGTTTGGGAGATCAATTAGCTACCGACACAAACCACCATGCTCGTGGTATGGAGTCTGATCATCGCTCGATTGGGTAAGCCGTCTCACCACGATATATATGTGGATTGACATGGTAAGGTGAATCAAATATAATATCAAGAAGGACAACCCACCATGCTCGTGGCATAGAGTCTGATCACCGCTCGACCGGCTAAGCCGTCACACCCCGATCCATAAATGTTGACATAATAACACAATACTACTATGTGCACGGCATGGCGTCCGATCACCGCTCGATCGGCTAATCCATCTCACCACGATGCCGTGTAGATCAACATGAGACTCGAATTGATGCTAGCAATAAATTCATCCCAATTAAGGGGAATAATCTCAACACAATATAACGGGGATTTACGCCTCAATCAACTCCTACACTAGCACATGTAGTTTCGGGTGTAGGCCTATACAACCTATACCTTCTCGGTTATGTAATGATACTCCCAAGAACAAAATTATATAAAGAAAATATTCATCTCATATCCCTTTAGAAAATCTTTTCATTTCCTTGGCACTTTTTGCCACAGATGTAAATCTTCGTTTTTGGCATGATAGCCGCATTTTATATTCCATACTTTCATTCCTAATCTTTCAAGGATCGCTTTGGAAATCATGGATTCAAAAGAATGCGTAAATGAGCCTTAAGCACATTGAATTTATTCCAAAAGGAGAGCATAATGATTTGCAATTGAAACATGAGTTTAAATCATAGCATTTGATGAGTCAATCAGGCTTGAAACATTTTTAATAAGAATGACACGGCAATAGTAAATAGGGAATGTGTAGAGCTTCATGAGCATTTAGTAATTCAACCTTTTTAAAGCACTTCAATCATAAAGATTCGTGGTTTAAAAATCATTACTTCATTTTCATATGCATATGACCATAAAAAGAAATTGTTAAACATTTCCAAGGAAGGGAGCATGTCATATTAAGACATATTTAGAAACCTCATGAACATTTGGAATTCAACCATCGGATGTAATCCGGAATAATGGAAATAGGAACTAGGACAACCATGCTTGGAATTCATACGGGAATCAGGGAATCTCATTCTATAGAAGGAGTTTAGCCAACATACCTCGATGGAGTTTTTTAGTGATACTAAAACCTCCCATTACTCTTACAACTTCAATCTACATCAACATAATTCAATTGGACCAATATTAGTAAACATTTACAGGTTTTAGGTTATTTTGACATTTTATCAAATACCTAGAGTGTGTAGCATTCTACTACCTCTAGTAATGGTGTTTCTTCATCCAACAATCCATCCTTTACACCAACAAGAAATACTACAACATCCTTTGTCCACTAACTGCCTTCTTTAGTACCATTATAATCATCAATAAACTCATGTTCACCAAAATTTAGTAATTAACTCATTACAAAATCTCAACAACACCCAACAATCTAGGTTAAGCACTTATGGCTTCCAATCACCATCCCATAAGTGCTAGTACGTATTTCTTGCACATATATTTACTAACAATCCATGCATGTAGGTTTTAAGGGTGAAAGATTACCTCTTGTAGACTAAATCTTGAAAGACAACTTTTGGGATGTTCTTGATATTTTGAAGAAATCCAATGGAATCCAATACAAAACCTTGTTGTAACTAGTGACTGAGAAGTGAAATCATCATAAAAACACACTTAAAACTCACCTTAAGTGTGTACTGGAAGTCTGGGCCGGATGGGTGATGGAGAGAAAAGCCCTAGTCTCGAAATCCTTTTATTTTTCTCTCTCCCCACTCAGGAATTAATAGGTCCATGTACAGTATTTTTTCACTGGTGCTATAGTTGTGCTATAAGGCTTTAAGTTACTAGTTTGCTAAAATTTCTGCTTCCCTCATGTGCTATAGCTGCGCTATATGGAAATAGCTCACTGTATTTTCTTTAGATTTATGCTTTGAAATTAACATCCAAGTGTTCCCCATTAATACAACACTCAAGGATTAATAAAATAATTATCCCTAAGTATCCAAATAACTTTATCCACTCCAGTAATTTTTCATGTAGTTCGGGTCTAAATTAAATTATATTCCTAAGCTCGAAATTATTCAAATTAGCTATAGAAATTTACGGGGCCTTACATTCTCTCCCGTTTAGGATTATTTGTCCTCGAATGAGGGTTGAGTCGTTACACCCCATGTTTCGTACACAAACATACGTCCTAAGTCAATTGATGCAATCTCGGAAATGAGATCCTCTTTAAAAGTATATAAAGTAATTTACTGATATTACATCTCGTACTAGTTTGAGGACGAATGCACTTAAACATTAGAAAGGAGATTTTGGATAAATAAATATGAGATGTTTGCTTACCCGACGTGCTTGCTTCACCAACTTACTTTCCATCCTACTTGCTTGAGCTACTTAACACGTGTTGTGATTATTAAACGAGGACGAAACACATATTTAAATTAATTAGGGCATCATGTGACACACCCTAATGAAACAAGTAGGTGTGTCACCTACTTGCTAAAATGAGAGGCCCAACTTAAAGGGGTGTTTGTGGCCCAAATTAAAGGTTAAAGAAAGGGCCATTAGGGCAGTAGACTGGTCAACCCTAAGGGATTATTAAAGCCAACATCTGACCATGTTCACCCATATTCATCCAAAATAAAGTTCAACAACATCCTCTCTTTCTCTCCCAAGCCAAACAACCACCCTTATTTCTACTAGGGTTCTAAGTAGAATGGGCTTCAGGTTTGATTCCTCCCCCATCACGTGAGATGATTTTCATGTGTTTTATTTTCTCTCCTAAGATCTCAAACGTTTATATACCATACAGCACAAGGCAACCACTCTCCTCCAATGTTAGACCACCTACTCTTGATTAAAAGTGTTGTAGAAGTGGTGGAGATCACTTGTTTGATGTTATTGCTAAGTTGTGAGCATTCTCAAGTTAAAGGAGACTTTCTCTAGGTTTCTTCTTGTTGCATAACGTAAGGAATCTTCTCTTCTTCATGTGTTTGAGCTTATTGGAGTCTTAGCTATCTTGTGACAATACAAACTTGTGAAGAAATGGCCTGAAATGAGTTCTAAGTTACTGCAATTTGCTGGACTATTATGAGGTTATTTTTATTGTGTATTGTGGCTGAAATTAGCAGGAATAACCTGAGTATGTTGTGATTGTCACTATTGAAGTGTATTCAAGTTCTAGCTAAGTTGTATGGATGGAAATTTGCAAGTTAGAATTTGGTTGTTGGGTGAGATGATGTGGACTATTTTGGTGATGTATTGTAATGAATATAAGGTTAGATAATGATGTATATATTTGTTGACATTCTGGACATGTTGCTCTTGTTGTTTGATTAGAGGAAAGTGAAAAGAATAAGGGGAGGTGCTGTCAAATTTCGTAAACGAGCTAGTCGCTCATTTATGTTGAGTTCTAGCTTTCGTAATCTTAACAATAGTCCCTTATTGTTTGTTGTAGATTGAAGTACTAATGGGCTGAACCGAAGTCGTATGGTTAAGACAACAAAAGTATGTTAAGGCTACCCCTTCTTTCCATTTGGCATGATCCTTATGATAAACGAAACGAGCAAACACGCAACTTTTACAAATAACTCTATTCTTAGAAGTACTAGGGGTGCTATTCATCAGGGGACAACCAAGATGTATCACGATCTTCGACAACTATAATGGTGGAATGGCACGAAGAAGAACATTGTTGAATATGTCGCTCAGTGTCCAAATCGCCAACAAGGTTGAACACCAGAAACTAGGAGCATTTCTTCAGAATATGGAATCCCGACCTGGAAATAGGAGATGATCAATATGGATTTTGTTACCGGGTTACCGTGATCACGCCGAAGATTTGATTCCATATGGGTTATCGTGGATCGACTCACCAAGTCAGCTCATTTCCTACCAGTTAAGACTACCTTCTCAGCTGAAGATTATGCTAAGCTATACATTAAAGAGATAGTTCGACTCTATGGGGTTCTAATTTCCATCATATCAAACAATGGTGCCCAGCTTACGGCTACCTTCTGGAGATCATTTCAAAAAGAATTGGGTACTAGAATCAACCTTAGCATAACTTTCCATCCACAAATAGATGGTCATGACAAATGCACCATTCAGACGCTCGAGGACATGCTACGAGCCTGTGTTTTAGACTTCAACAGAATTTGGAAAGATCATCTACTGCTCATCGAATTTGCTTACAATGACAACTATCATGCTAGCATTCAGATGGCACCATATGAATCACTATACGGATAGAAGTGCAGATCTCCTATCGGCTGGTTCAAAGTTAGTGAAACAAAGTTATTGGGTCCTGAGTTGGTACAACAGGATACAGAAAAGGTGAAAACAATTCAAAATCGATTATTGACCGCTCAAAGCAGAAACAATTCAAAATCGATTATTGACCGCTCAAAGCAGGCAAAGATCTTATTCGGATAATCGACGACAAGACTTTTAAGGGTATTGCATATGAAAGTCATGGTGAGATTCGGTAAGAGAGGCAAACTAAGTTCCCGGTATATTGGATTGTATCAAATTATTCAGAGAGTCGGTCAAGTGGCTTATAAGCTTGAGCTGCCCCCGGAATTGGAAGCAGTTCATCCGGTATTCCATGTGCCAATGCTTCCGAAGTTCTTAAATGATCCATCCCGTATTACCCCTATTGAAGATATTCAAGTTATGGAGGACTTATTTTACGAAGAAGTTCTAGTGGCTATCCTATATTTTCAAGTACATAAACTACTAACCAGAGGTAGCTTCAGTTAAAGTACTTTGGAAGAACAATAATATAGAAGAAATGACCTAGGAAGCTGAAGAAGACGTGAGAACCCAGTACCCCCATTTGTTCCATTCAAAGAAAGGCAACAATGAGACAACCATGGTGGGCACAACCCAAAAAGACTAAAGACGTTTGCAAGAATTGACTACGATTCAACATTCGAGGATGAATGTTCCGAAGGAGGGATGATGTTATACCCCACACATAAAGTTAAAGATTGGTAAGTTTGGCTTCTATTGCGGCCAATCGGTTGGTGATGCGTATGAGGATAGAAGGTGGATACGCGTTTCATGGGACTTACGCCAGCTATCCCACAGGGTGTAGTGACTGAGGTAGGGCAACCCGTTTTGCATATGCAGCGGTGGAATTTTCTAGACTCGACATAGTATAAAAAGGCAGTGCAGCCCTCTTCTCTCTCCTTCTAGAAGATATCACCAACATCAGTTCACCCAAAATGCTCTCAAACCCCCTTTAGAATTCCCCAAACAATCTAAGGGTAAATCGAAGGTGAATCTAGTAGGA
Organism: Nicotiana otophora; assembly: GCA_000715115.1. Lineage (NCBI taxonomy): Eukaryota > Viridiplantae > Streptophyta > Magnoliopsida > Solanales > Solanaceae > Nicotiana > Nicotiana otophora. The sequence continues at coordinate 11,360 of AWOL01S0043390.1, forward strand.
TTTAGCGCGAGGGAGCTTTAATCATCACTGTAACATCTATCATCTTGTTGCATTGATTCTGGAGATTCATTAGAGGCAGAGTTAACCACCATAGAAGTGTAGCTAGTTCTTCAACAAGGTATGCAGGACAACTTTCTTTCTTGGCATGATTTGTTATGAGTGTCTCTCCCTCGTTCAAGGATTTATGTGTTTTTAGATTGATTTGTCTTAAGGTCTCCCCAATAATGTTATTTCTATTCTTGTACATTGTTCTTAATGGTGGCATTCCTTCAAGTCTGAGTGTTTCCAGATAGTACCTTGAGTTCGGAAAATATGATCCTTCTGAGTTTAGTCTTGGTATTTCCTTGAAATTGACCTTGCATTGCCCTTATATATATGTATCTATTTTACTTTACCGAGTCGCGCTATAGTCGGCTGGGTATGGTACCTATTATGCAACCAATGATCAGTTGGGTATGATGATATGAGCTATTACCAAACCCTTGCGTGTTCGGGTACGATAATGCGTGATGTGTCTATCGAGTTCTCTTGAGGCCGACTACGCCGAGTCCTGTTGAGGTCGGGTACAGTCAAGACCTCCTGAGGTCGGGTACGACCGAGTCCTCTATGAGGCCGGGTATGGAGTGATGTACAATGTGAGGCTACCGAATCCTCTTGAGGCCGACTATGTCAAGTCCTGTTGAGGTTGGGTACAGTCGAGACCTCCTGAGGCTGGGTACGACTGAGTCCTCTATGAGGTCGGGAATGGAGTGAAATGTGATGATATGCCCCAAAGAGTGTATGTATGTATGTATGTATGTATATATGTATGTATATATACATATATATACATACATACTATAATTAATGCATGGCCCCAAAGAGTGGCTTGGTTTTACAAAAGCTTGCATACATTCATGATTCATGGTTATAGCAGTGTACGCCCCCGGTGTCTTGTCTATGGTATCCAGGTTAAACTTGTGTATTTCTATCTCTTTTATGACTTTAATTTACGCACGCTATCCATTTTACATATTCAGTACATCTTTCATACTGACGCCTTTTTCTTTGGATATTGTGTTCATGCCCACAGGTGCAGATAGACCCGGTGACGTCCCTCCCAGTAAGGTGTTTGTTCCAGCTGTTGGTCTTCGCACTCCACTTCTTTAGAGTAGCTATTCAGAAGTCAATAAGTAGCTAAGTGTATGATCTAGTTATTCTGGGTACAATGGGGCCTTGTCCTGACCAGGTTGTGCATATATGTATATTTTATCGGCACCCTTAGAGGCTTGCAGACTAGTGTTCAGATGTATGCAAGTGTTGGTTATAACTTTATTGGTAGCAGTTGTGAAGTTGTATAAAATGTTAATATTCCTTTCACAGTTAGATGTGTACATTTTAATTTCTGGTTTTATTACTTGGAGGCCTCGTTCGACCAAGTTTCATGATGAAAGAGATGTAAGTATGAACTTCGGTGCGCATAGGCCCTCGGGCGTCATGTGCTGGTCACACCTGCCAAAGTTGGGGTGTAACATGTTCATCGTACCATTCTTCAAAAATACATTGATCTTCCTCCGTCATGATAACAAACGACTATCAATGTATCATTTTATAAAGTAATTATCCGAATAACCAACATAAATTTGCATATTAATAACTCACAATGTATTTACACATCCAATGTTTGCACCCAAGATTGCAAGTGGCCCAGCATGGCTTCAAAATTGCGCGTTTCCCGCAGTAACACCTATGGACCTCATTTCAACCAGACATATCATTTTGCTGGAACTTGAAAATTTTATGAAAGCGGAGATTAATTGGTGGTTTAAGCTGTGAGAATTTGCAAAAAATGAAGTAACATGCATGGGGTACTCAAAGGGAAGAATGGGTGGCTTTAGGTTGCATAGTGCAAATTGTACATGCGCCATGTTGAACAAGTAAACGAATCATTACGGTACAAGTGCTTACATGCCTTTTCAGTTGGACAAGACAAGGCGCGCATTTAATTTGTATAGTTTTTTGAAGTACGTACGATAATATTTGTTCATCCTATTGCATAGCGCATATTGTACATGTGCCATGTGGAACAAGTAAACAAATCATTGTGGTACAAGTGCGTACATGCCTTTCAATTGGACAAGACAAGGTGCGCATTTAATTTGTATTATTATTCTGAAGTATGTATGAACTGTTGCATAGCTTATATTGTACATGTGCCATGTTAAACTAGTAAACAAATCATTACAGTACATGTGCGTACACGACTTTTCAGTTGGACAAGACAAGGCTCGCATTTGAATAACGCATGTTGTACATGTGTGATGTCATACTACCTATATTTGCGTTCTTGATAACTAGAACCAAATTATTTTTGAAGTTATTCATTTAACCAATCTTTCTAAAATTTCACTTACCTTTAATAAATGGTTTAAGAATAGGCAAAAGGGTGAAGGTAGCTCAAAATATCCATATGGCACGGGTGAGAAAGTGAACACAATTAATTCCTTTCTTGAAAATAATATGCTAGGTTGCTTTATTGATTTGGTGGATGATAAGTGGTATAGTATTTTACGTCCCTTAAAAAATAAACCCATTAATATAACTGTTATGCGGCGCCTTCCTGAGATTCCTTGGAAGGGCGACGTAAGGCTAAGCAACAGATGTCCGTGTAGTTACTATCCGCCATTTGAGATCCCCTTCGTACGCTAAATGAGATTGTCAGTGCCGTATGGGAAAACCAATATCAGGATCAATTGAGAGAACAAAAAAGAGAATTGAGAATGAAAGAAAGCTTGATTGCATTAACGAAAGCTATTATAGAAAGAGCAATATGGTGTGTAGAGGGAGAGACACCAGTACAGAGAATTGTTTGCTTGCTAGAAAGTTTGATTGCTTGATGATAACAGCAAAGTCTGGAATACAAACTAGAGTAAGAATTTGAGAAGTAAATGCGGAAGCAATAATAATAAGGAATTGAACAACTGAAATTAAAGTGCAGAAAATAAATGATATGGAAAAATTCAAGGAAGGAATTCCAAGACCTTCCAAGAATGCATGTTCTATAGCATTGACAAGATCCAAGTAACAATGTTTTGATTTATTGACGAAATCAAACACCTTTTACTTAAAAACAAATCGAAACAATAGATTCGGATCTTGACCACTTTATGAGTAACTTGAGAAAATAATTAATAACTCGTACTAATCGCCTTCTAAGAATACCACAAAGTAATCAATGATATCACAATAAATAAGTTATCTTACTATCTTGAACTATGAACTAGTAAAGGTTGAAAGATAAATCTCAAAGAATAAGTAACAAAGGTTCAAAAGAACTCTCAAAGTATAATATTCTTAATCAATAATGAAGTGCCTAAATGAATGAGAAGAACTCCTTATTTATAGGAGTAAAAGTCCTTAAAATTAGGTAGGGTAGAACTCCTTATTTATAGGAGTAAAAGTCCTTAAAATTAGGTAGGGTGGCTGCTAAGGCATAAAAAGTCATTAAAATTAGGTAGGATGGTTGCTAAGGAATAAGAAAAATCATTAAAATTAGGTACAGTGGGCGGCCAAATCCCTTTGGGGCAGATTTGGACCTTAAAACTACTAGTTTGGGCCATTGGTTTGGACTAAAATTGGGCTCCTTTTCAAACACCACCTTTTGGACCTCTTTTAAGCTCATTTTGAGCTCTTCTGGGTGCCTTTTTGCTGGATTTCAAGGGCAAAGTTTGGGACCCAATCTTCCTCCTCTTGGACTTTAATTTGGGCCACTAAATAATTGTAAAACTTGTACAATTCATCTCCTTTTGTCTTGAGCTCGTCCTCTACAATTAAAAGCTTCTTTATTTTCCATTGAAGTCCAGCAACCTTAGTCTGCAACTCTTTAACTTGAGATCTTGTAAATGGACTTCTTGGAGATTCCAAAACTCTATCCTTGTCCTTGATGCTATCACTTGACCCCCCTCCCCCCAATAACTAAGCTATAGAGACATAATGGAAATACATGAAGTAAGACTACTCTATATTTACAATAGAAATGACTTAGATTCCTACAAAGCAGAAGCAGGTTCGTTGGCAGCAACCTTGTCTTTAGCATCAGAGTCTACGCGCGCGGGGTTCTCTACGCGTGCGGCGCTGTTGGCATCTGCCTACGGCTGGGCGCTGGCAAGGGCTATCGGTGGGGTGACATAGGCACATACGCGCTTGTCACTTAGCGTGGCGAAGACCACGTAGCCGTCCATGGCGCTAGGCGTTGGGAGACTTGCCAGGACACCACGGGGCCCGTCCAAGGGGTCATGGGGCATGGGTAGAAAGCCGCCCATGACATTTTCCCTTACCTGAGTTGGAGACATCTTCAGCACCTTACTTGCAAGATAATCTTCGATCAGTCTGTTGTATGCTTTGTGGTTTGTTCCCCTCTCCCAAGTATTCACCTCTGCATCACAGCCCTTCCATTACACCAAGAATTCTTGGTGATCTTTCCTTGAAGCATGAATCACTCTATCATCGAGAATAGCTTCTACCCGCATGAATCACTTGACAAGATAGCTCCGCACTATCTCCAAATTTTGCTTCCATTCCTTCGAGAAGCTTTCTCTCGAGGAGATTTTGAATGTTTGGGGCATTAACAGTGGGTGAGAGTAGCGGTTGTTGTTCGGTAACAATTTCAAAAGCGCTTTTGTTTGTACTAGAGCTCTTTTGTGAATTGAAACATAGTTGAGCAGCATCCAGAAACTTCACCTAATTCTTCTGCGATCCGGTAACAAATTGGCAAAGATATTCCTCCAGCATGCCATTGAACCGCTCCATCTAGCCATCAGATTGCGGATGGAAACTTGAATTGTGGCTTAATTTGGACCCGAGGCACTTAAAGAGCTGTGTCCAAAAGTTGCTAGTGAAGCGAGAGTCGCGATCACTAACGATTTCTTAGGAAAACCCCAATATTTGACAACATGAGAGAAGAAGAGTTGAGTTGTATCTTTTGCTGATATATATTGTGAGGCATCTATAAATGTAGCGTACTTGGAAAATGATCTCCCACAACTATGATAGTTGTAAGATCGCCGACCTTGGGCAGCTCGGTGATGAAATCCAGTGAAACGCTTTCCCAAGGTCTCTTTGGAACAGGCAATGTCTCAAAAGGTCCCGCTTGTGTCAAGTGGTCTCACTTGTCTTTTTGGCATACTAGGCAAGTTTTCACTTACTGAGCTACATCATCAGCCATTTGAGGCCAATAATAAGCACGGCGCAACAACGCCATGGTGTGTTCTTCACATGGATGACCGGCCCACAAAGTATCATGGCATTCCATCAGAAGAGTCCTTCACAGATCTCCTTCTTTAGGAACATAAAGTCGGCTCCCTTTCACCTTCAGGAACCTATCTTCCATGTAGAACTGGCGAGTCTTGCCCTGTCCTACCAAATCGACCAAATATTGTGCCGCAGCATCCTTTGGGAGTAGATCTTGTATCTGGTCTCTTACAGTGGTGGCCACTTTGCTCCCCCTTAGGGTGGCGAGTAGGCACACCGAGGCTATGTCAGCCTTTCAACTCAGCACATCAGCAACTTGGTTGGTCTTTCTACTTCGATACTCCAGGTTGAAGTAAAATTCTACTTGGAGTTCCTGCCACCTGACCTGTCATCCATTCAGCTTTGGCTGGATCATGAAATGGCTAACATCTGTGTTGTCTGTCTTGACCACGAATAGGGTGCCCAGCAAATAGTGCCTCCAAACGCGTAAATAATAGACGACAACCAATAATTCTTTTTCGTGGGCGGCATAGCGCCGTTCTGCACCCTTCAACTTCCGGCTCGTGTACGCCACTAGATGCCCCTATTGTAGCAAGACTCTACCTAGAGCATAGTCAAAGGCATCCGTGTGTTCTTCGAATGGCTTGGCCAAATCAGGAAGGGCCAAGATGTGGGTACTAGACATAGCCGTCTTTAATGCGTTGAAGGCCTCCGCTCGCCTAGGACCCCAATCCCAAGGCATGACCTTCTTCAGCAATTCTGTCAACGGCAATGCAATGAGAGATTAATTCTTTACAAATCACTAATAAAATTTGCATAGGCCAAGGAATGACCTCAAGGCGTGAATATCCTTAGGCGGCATCCAATCTATGACAGCCTGAATCTTTTGTTGGTCCATCTTTATCTGCCCTTCCTCGATGACTTGTCCAAGGAAGTCAATCTGCTTTTGGGTGAATGCACACTTGGACAGCTTCGCATATAGTTCATGCTCTCGCAGTCAGGCTAGGACCTTTCCTAGGTGCTCCAGGTGTTCCTCCAATGTTTTGCTATATATCACAATGTCGTTCAAGTAGACTACTACAAACTCGTCAATGTACTCTCGGAAGACTTGGTTCATCAATGTGCAAAATGTGGCTGGAGCATTAGTCAAGCCGAATGGCATGACCAGGAAGTTTTACGACCTATATCTTATCACACAGGTCATCTTGTGTTCAGCTCCTTCAGCAATTCAGACTTGCCAGTAACCTGTCTTCAGGTCTATTTTGGTTAACACTGTGGCACCACCCAATGTATCGAACAAATATGCCATGAGCGGGATAGGGTACTTGTTCTTCACGGTGATTTTGATTAGGGCCCAATAATCACCACAGAGTCATAGGGTGCTATCCTGTTTCTTTTAGAATAGCACAGGGGAGCCATAAAGGGACTTGGAGGGCACAATGATCCCCGTGTCTAGTATTTTTGTCAACTGTCTCCAAAGCTCGGTGCACTCGGGTTGTGACATTCTGTAAGGCACCCCAGGCGGGTAGCTTTGCGCCCGGCACCAACTCAATCACATGGTTTATATCACGCCTAGACGAGAGTAACTTTGGCATGTCCTGTGGCATGACGTCTTCAAACTCCAGTAGCAACTCCTTCACGGGTGTAGGAATAGGACCCGAGGAGCGTTCTATATCTTTAATACAGAGGGGAGCCAGGAACGTATGTTAATGTCTTTGGACTCCCTTCTTCAAATGCAAGGCCGAGATGTTCTTAGCGGCCATATTTATGGTTGTGCAAGGAATAATACAAGGTCTTGCCCCGTTTGCTCCCATCATCAGTAGCATGTCATCATAAGATGATGGAATGGTGTTGGTTTGCCTCATGAATTCCAACCCAACTATCAGCTCGAAGTCATCTATGATCACCACGCGCAAGTTGACTTTGCCTTCATAAGGGCCAAGATTCACTGGCACTCCTGTGGCTATTCCACCCACTGGTTCAGGCGGTGAGTTAATAGCCTTGAGACAAGCTCTTCCCTTTCCCACAATTAGACCAAGGCATTCTACCTGAGTTGAGGCTAAGCAGTTGTGAGTAGCACCCGTGTCTATCATCGCTCGAATGGGCTTTCCATTAATTTTTATCTCAACGAACATCAAGGTCTTACCTTGTTTAAGAGGAGGCCCCTCATCCGCCTTCTTTTTCCCTTTCTTGGTCGTTGGGCATGGGTCCTTCTTCTTATGGATACCAGCACTGGTTCCCGCTAAGGTCTCAGAAATAGAACAAATAAGTGCGTTAAAGGCACCTATTGGTTAGGTATGGTCAGCATCATCTGTGTCATCATCCGTCCCATCATCAAAAGTTTGATGGGCCTTCATCTGTGCATGTGGGACACATTATTGAGGGGGAGGCGTATTCTACAAAGTCTGAAAGTATGCAAATTTGGGGTGAAAACCTACGGTGGGTTCCCCTATACTCAAAAAGGTGTGATTATGAGGTCTTTTGTCATTGGCATGGTCTAGCTGTACCACAAGCATTGTTGGCAAAGGTTCCAAGCTTCCACATACATAGAAGAATCAGAAGTTATTCGGCATGAAGGAGATCTTAGAGATGGAAAAGGCACTAGCCGTTCATCATGCACTGGATAATCTTAACTACCTCCAAGGGACTGAAGATCAGCATTGGTCTTTATTAGAGAATGAAAAATTGCATAGAGATCTTCACTATTATGTTCCTAATAGTTGTGAAGTGGGAGGGCCTACCAAAATATCTACCGTAGAAGTTAGACATTGGAATGCCATATTGTTGTAGAAAATAAGCAAGTGGTCTTATTGATGATAGTGATGAAATACGAGAAATATATGTTAATTGGGGACTAGATTATGATGCCTTGGGTCCGAACGGATACAGAGAATATGCTGACGGAGAAGATGAAGACAATGAAGAAGAATACCTCGACAATAATAGCGAAGAAATAGTGCCCGACAATGACGATAATGATGAATGAAAATGTCTATTTTTTTAATTCTATATGTTATGTAGTCTTTTGAATTTTTAATGCTAATGTATCAATTAGAGTTAACACTATTGGAAATATAATTTTATTTCATTCATAATACAAACACACTATTACAGACACTTGTTCCTACTAAACACACTACTAAAAACACTAATAACATGCTTGATAACTGCTAATGTTGGACTTCCACCAGGAGTTGAATTGCCACCGCGTCCATAATCCACTATAGGACATTTGCAGCAATCGTGCCATGTTTGGTAACATAGACCACATTTACGGGCGTATACAGTATCCATAACATCCATTTGATTATGTATTCGTGTTTCTTTTTTTGCACTCCCCTGCGACGCAAAAAAGCGGTGTTACAAACCATTGCAAATGGTTCTGGCAGCCAATAAAACTCATAACTCACTGGTTGGAAATGCCCGCTATAGGTGCTCAAACCCAGTATGTTGAAATACCTCGTCGTTGCATACCTAGTATGTTGAAAACCCATCATGGCATGAGCGCATGTGATAAATCGTCCATTTATAACAGGAACACAAATGTGTGCTCTCATTGATGGGGTGGGTATTTGATAGCATCCATGGCAGTTCAACGTCATTAAAGGAGAAATATGAACTCTGAAAGTTCCAAGAAGGCCCATGACAAGGACTCAAACAAAGAAATTTCAAGACAAGCTTAATGAGCTTGAATTGGCAATTAAAAAGTGTCTTATAATAGAAGAAGAACTCCAGCACAAGGAGGATCTTTGGGCCAAGTCTTACAACTACTTAGAGGCGCAAATTAAAGTCCAAGAGGAGATGTAATGAGGCCCAAATATTCCCCAAAAAGAGGAATTTTCAGCGGTCTAAATAAGCCAAAAATAATTTCTAGAATATGTATTTAATAGTTATTTTAATCTATGTTGACTTGCATTGGTCTATGTATATGTTGACTAAATTGGTCTTAGTGTGGGCAGTCTTCTATGCTTCTAGGGAATATAATTCTCATTTATTGAAGTCTTGACTAGCTCCTTCTTTACTAATATATAAAGGGGTGCTTGTCTTTCAATGTGGAGAAGAACATTGAAGACTAATATTATTATTGTGAGTTCATTTGAACCTTTGTGAACTTTACTTTGAGATTTATCTTGCAACCCTAACTAGTTCATAGCTTAAGGTAGTAAGATAATTTTCTTTCTTGTGATATCTTTGGTTTCTTTTGATATTCTTCGAATTCAAGATCCGAATCTAGTTCTTGATTAGTTTATCTCTAGTGAAGGCAATTGATTTCATAACCAACTTGTTGTCATTAGGATCTTGTCAAAATTTAGATTAACATAATCTCGGGGTTCTTGGATCTTTCCTTCAATTTTCACATATCTAGTTTATTTTTATTGCTTTTCTCAATTTAATTGCATTTCATTACTGCTTACGCATTTCTTCAACTTATTTTCTTTAAGTTCTTGGATCTCCCAACCTTTATTTTATCAAGAGGTATCAGAGAGGTTTATATCAACATTCCGTTCTTGATAAAATTTGGGGATTTCTTGAACAACGGATAAAAAAAAGTAAAAGCAAAACAAAAATAAAAGTTATTGTAGCAATGAATAGTACACTATCAAAAAAAAGTAAAAAAGAAAAAACGCAAAATCTTTCAAAATAAAGGGAGAAACATATTGCTCTTCAAGAAATCAGATTTTATTTGTCTTTGTTTCCAAAGTCAAAAAAGGAAATAAGAAGAGGGGATCCTTCTTATTTTCTTACTCCTTAGATCTTGTTCTAATAATCCTTTCCTTTGTTCGAGTTTTGTTTCGACTAAATCCTACTCTTTCTAGGATTGGTTCTTCACTTTCTTTAGTGCCCTAAAATTCTTTATTTTACTACTAAGGGCTTTGATACGAATTGGGTTTAATTATAAATCTACAAGATATTTTCCAAAGGTTAATTGAGGGGGGGAAAGGCAAGAGTGGGTGAGAACAATTGAGGGAAAGAGCCAAAGTTTGAGTGATAACCATTTGTTTTAAAGATGTCTCATATAGGTGCTAGTGATGATGAACAGAGGGCTCTTCAGGAAGCCGAAGCAAGAAATGATTTCACTCTACAAGATATGCACCAACAATTTGAGAGATAGAACTTGCAATTCCAAGAGATAAGGAATACTATTGCTCAACAAAATGAGACAATAGATGCACTTAGGAGGGGAAATCAACCTGATGTATAACCTCAAAATAATCCTAGGCCTCATAATAGAAGAAATGTACCACATGCCCGGTAAATCAAAAAAACCAATAGATGATTTTGTTGATGATCTTGAGATGAAGAGAGTCATGAGGAAGAGGTTTCTTCCTTCCCACTTTCAAACAGACCTACAACTGTGCCTTCAGACCTTGAAGCAAGGAACCATGACTGTTGATGAATACGTTAAAGCCATGGATATGGCTATGATCCAAGCTAATTGTATGAAAGAAGAAGAGTCCACTATGGCTAGATTGATTAATGGTTTAAATAAAGAAATAGCTGATGTAGTAGAGATACAATAATATATAATTATTGATGAGTTTGTAAATTTGGCTGTAAAAATAGAAAAGCAAAATAAAAGAAGGAAGCAAGCTAGATCATGGAGAAGTTGGCCAAACACCAATTCCAAGAAGCCATGGCCAAAACAAGAAGTGATTTCTAGACCTCAAGAAGACAAGGGGAAAGGTAAAGTTGATGAGAAAGAGGGAGGTAAAGCTTTCAATTCTAGATCCTATAAACCTTCTAGTTCCATTCAATGTCACAAATGTCATGGAAGAGGCCATATGATGCATGAATGTCCAAATAGAAAAAATATTCTTTTGAGAGAAGATGGAGGATATGAAAGTGAAAAAAGTGAGGAAGAAGAGGGAAGAGTAAGTGAAGATGATGTAGAACTTCCTAATGATGGTTTGGTTAGGGTAGTTAGGAGGACTATAGATGGAGAATATGAGGGATAAAAAAGTGAGGAAGAGGAAAAAGAGGAAGGTGTGAGTGAAGATGATGTAGAGTTTCCTTTTAATGATGGTTTGGTTGGGGTAGTTAGGAGTATTATGACTAGAAATTTAGGAATCAATAGTGAAGAACAAAGGGAGAATATATTTCATACTGGGTGTGGAATAAAGGGGAAAACTTGTTCTATAATTATTGATAGTAGTAGTTGTGCTAATGTGGTGAGTTCACACTTGGTGAACATGTTAGAGCTTGCATGCATGAAACACCCTAAGCCCTATAGACTCTAATGGTTGAATGATAGTGAATTGAAAGTCAACAAACAATGCATGATTTCCTTTAATGTTGGTACGTATGTGGATGATGTTCTTTGTGATGTTGTTCCTATGCAAGGTTGTCACATCTAGTTAGGTCGTCCGTGGTAATATGATAGGAATGTTTTTCATGATGGAAGAAAGAATAGATATTCTTTTGAGTTTAATGGCAAGAAGTATACTCTTGCACCTTTATGTCCTTATCAAGTGTTTGATCAAAAGAGATTGAGGGAAATAATGGGAAAATCAAGGGGAGGAAAAGAAGTAAGCTTGAGGGAAAATAATAGAAAGAAGGCCAAGAGCTAGAAAAAAAAAAGAGATGGCCAAGAGAGAGAGAGAGGGCAGCAACTTGAGCAAAGTGGTAAAAGAGGTTTGAGTGATAAAAAAGAAAGTTTTGGTGAGCGGAAAGAGGCAAAGGAAAAGAAAAAGGTGAGTTTGTACATAAAAGCCAAAGAGTGTTTGAATGCAAAAAAGAGGGACTGCCCATTATACTACTTACTTACAAAGAAGTTTTGATTAATTCTGAGTTACTAACTTCTTCTTTGCCAAGTAGTGTTTCTTCTCTTTTGCAGAATTTTGATGATGTCTTCCCTGAAGATATTCCTAAAGGTCCACCACCTTTGCGTGGCATTGAGCACCAAATTGACTTTGTGCCTGGAGCACAAATTCCAAATAGGCCTGCTTATAGGAGTATCCAGAAGAGACAAAGGAGCTTCAAAGGCAAGTTGAGGAGTTGCTTGAGAAAGGTTTTGTGAGAGAGAGCATGAGTCCTTGCTCTGTTCATGTCCTATTGGTACCCAAAAGGATGGAATTTGGAGGATGTGTGTGGATTGTAGAGCAATCATTAAGATAACGGTAAAGTATTGTCATCCTATCCTTCGTCTTGATGACATGCTGGATCAATTGCATGGATCCAAAAATTTTTCTAAAATTGATCTAAAAAGTGGTTACCATCATATTCGAATGAATCCTGGAGATGAATGAAAAACTACTTTTAAGACCAAATATGGGCTTTATGAGTGATTAGTTATGCCTTTTGGCTTGACTAATGCACCCAGAACTTTCATGAGATTGATGAATCATGTTTTTAAGGATTTTCATGGAAATTTATTGTGGTTTATTTTGATGATATCTTGATTTATTCTAAAAATGTGGATGAGCATGTGGAACACTTAAAACAAGTTTTTGAAGTTCTTAGAAAGAAACATTTGTTTGCTAATCTTAAGAAGTGCACTTTTTGTGTGGATCATGTGGTATTCTTGGGTTTTGTGGTTAGTTCTAAGGGAGTTGAAGTCGATGAAGAGAAAATCAAAGCAATCAAAGAATGGCCTAAACCTAACAGTGTAACTATAGTTATGAGTGTTTTTAGGCTTGCTAGTTTTTATAGGAGATTCGTTAGAGATTTTAGCATCATTGCTGCTCCTTTAACTGAAGTTATTAAAAAGGATAAGGGTTTTTCATGGGGAAAAGAACAAGATGATGCTTTTAACTTGTTGAAAGAAAAATTCTGTTTTGCTTCTCTTTTGCAATTACCTGATTTTTCTAAGTCTTTTGAGGTTAAATGTGATACCTCTGGAAAAAGAAATTAGTGCTGTTTTGATGCAAGACTCGAAGCCCATTGCATACTTTAGTGAAAAGTTGAGTGGAGCTACATTGAACTACTCAACTTATGACAAAGAGCTATATACTTTGGTAAGGGCTTTAGCTACATGACAATATTATTTAAGCCAAGAGAGTTTGTGGTTAAGACTGATCATGAATCCTTGAGATATTTGAAGAGCCAAGGTAAGCTTAATCGTCGCCATGCAAAATGGGTTGAATTCATTGAAACTTTCCCATATGTTATTGCTTACAAGCAAGGAAAATAAAATGTGGTTGCTGATACACTTTCAAGAAGGTATGTCTTGGTTTCTTCTCTTACTTCTAAATTGATGGGTTTTGATCAAATCAACGGACTTTATTCTAATGATTCTAATTTTGGCAAGGCTTTTGCAGAATGTAAGTTGGGTCCTTATGAAAGGTTCAATCTTCAAGATGGGTTCCTTTTTAAAGAAAATAAATTTTGTATTCCTAATTGCTCTTTGCATGAATTGTTTGTTAGAGAAGCGCATTGTGGTGGACTCATGGGACAGTTTGGAGTGCCCAAAACTTTGGATATACTTGCTGAACATTGTTTTTGACCTGGCATGCAAAAGGATGTTGGAAGTGTGCTCTCAATGTCTTGAATGTAAATAAGCCAAATCAAAAGTGTCACCACATTGTCTTCATACTCATTTACCTGTCCCTACTTCTCTTTGGATTGATATTTCTATGGATTTTGTGTTAGGACATCCTAGAACTAAGTATGGTAAGGATAGTATATTTGTGGTGTTAGATAGATTTTCAAAAATGGCTCGTTTTATTCCATGCTTGAAGACTAATGATGCATTACATGTGGCTGATTTATTTTTGAAGGAAGTAGTTAAATTACATGGCATACCTAAAACTATCGTTAGTGATAGGGATGCTAAAGTTTTAAGCCACTTTTGGAGAGTTTTTTGGGCAAAGTTAGGAACTAAATTGCTATTTTCTACATCGTGTCACCCACAAACTGATGGGAAAATGGAAGTAGTTAATAGGACCTTAGGGAATATGTTGAGAGCTGTTTTAAAAGGAAAATTAACTTCTTTGGAAGAACATTTTCCCATGGTAGAGTTTGCTATAATAGAACTATCCACTCTTCTACTGGTAAGTCTCCTTTTGAAGTTGTTTATGTATTTAATCCCCTCACTCCCTTTGATTTGTTGCCTTTGCCTAATAATAATATTGTTAATCTTGATGGTAGGAATAAGGCTAAAATGATAAAGAAGATTCATGAACAAACAAGGCTTACAATTGAACGGAAGAATGAACGAACTGCCTTAAGAAGAAATAAGGGGCGAAAATCTGTTATTTCTAAGCATGTAGATTTAGTTTGGGTGCATTTTAGGAAGGAAAGATTTCTGTAACGACTCGGCCGGTCGTTTTGAGAGTGGTAGGCCCATTCCCTCATTTACTACTCATTTTGTACTTTATAGTTGTTATGTGACTTGCCGGAGTAGTCGGTTCAGATCCAGTGATATTTCAGGATGAAATGAGACACTTAGTCTCAAAGTTGAAAGCTTAAGTTGAAATAATTGATAAGATGTTCATCTTTGAGTAAATGACTCCGGAATGGAGTTTTGATGGTTTTGTTAGATCCACTATGTGATTTTGGACTTAGGAGCGTGTCCGGATTATGATTTGAAGGTCCGTAGTGGAATTAGGCTTGAAATGGCGAAAGTTAGAATTTTTGGAAAGTTCGACCGGGAGTGGACTTTTTGATATCAGGGTTGGATTCTGATTTCGGAAGTTGGAGTAGGTCTGTGGTATCATTTGTGACTTGTGTGTAAAATTTGGGGTCAATCGGATGTGATTTGATAGGTTTCAGCATCAGTTGTAGAAAATTGGAAGTTCAAAGTTCATTAGGCTTGAATCTATGTGCGATTCGTGTTTTAGGTGTTGTTCGAGGTGATTTGAAGGATCGACTAAGTTCGTATCTCATTTTGGGACTTGATGGTATGTTTGGTTGAGGTCCGGGGGGCTCGCTTGATTTCGGATAGTTATCGGATCGATTTGAACTTTGAGGTAATGCTAAAGCTCACCAGCTTCTGGTGTAATTGCACCTGCGGAGTGGGGATCATAGGTGCGTTATCGCAGAAGTGAGAAAGAAGCGTCAGAAGCGGCTAGGGAGGAAGTGAGTAGAGGTCGCAGGTGCGAGGTTATTTCCGCACCTGCGTGGTCGCAGATGCGACATTAAGGGCGCAGAAGCGGAGGGCTCGCAGGTGCGACGGGGAATTTTGCACCCGCGATTGTGCGGATGCGAGGCGAGGACCGCAGAAGCGGAGGCCCAGCTCTAGTGGTTCAACATAGAACCAGAATTTTGGTCACTTCTGTGACACCGCAGATGCGGTTAAGTGTCCGCAGAAGCGGAAAGGCTGGGCAGAAAGTTAAATACAAGGGTTCGCGATTTTGGCTTCATTCGAAATATTTCAAGCATGGTTTAGGCGATTTTTGAGAAGGTTTTCGAGGGGATTCTTGAGGTAAGTCCCTTGTACTCATTTTCGATCAATAATATTGCTTCCCCATTGATTTTCCAACCTAGTTGGTGTGTATTTAAGGTGTAAATAGGGAGTTTGAGGCTAGGGATTTGGAGAGTTTGATTTGGAGAGTTTGATTTGGAGATTTGGGTGATGATTTGGTGTCGGTTTTTGATAAGTTTGGTATGGATAGACTCGTGAGTGAATGGGCTTTCGGGTTTTGTGATTTTTGTCGAATTTTGAGACGTGGGCCCGGGGGCCAACTTTTGAGCCAATTTTTTATTTGATTAATAGCTTAGCATTTTCTTATGGAGTTGATTCCTTTAGCCCGTATTGATTACATCACATTGATTATGGCTAGATTCGAGGCATTCAGAGGCCGTTTCGTGAGGCAAGGGCGTGTTGGAATAGAGATTTGCTCGGATTGAGTAAGAACGGTTCTAAATTTGGTTTTGAGGGTACGAAACCCCGTATTACATGTCATGTATTTGGTTTTGAGGTGACGCACATGGTAGGTGATGGGCATGTGGGCGTACAACGTAGGAATTGTGACTTGGTCGAATTATGTGGAACCGTGTAGTTGTTTTATTTGTTGTTATCTGTACATTCTCCATGTAGTAGAGAAATGGAATCACAAATCATGTTAGAAATCATGTTTAGACTATGTGTTGGAACTGTAGGGACCCACAGAGGTCGTGTACATGTTGAATTATCTGTTAAATTGTTGTTTTGTACTCAGTAACAATTTTACCTGTCAATTATATCTTAGTCTCTATTGTTCCTTGATGATACATTATATCATTTATGTTGGGGCTGACTTTCATGACTACTAAGAGCCCGAGAGACTGAAGAGATTTATGACTGAGTGAGGCCGAGAACCTGATGGTGAGATAGTAATACTATAGCACGTGAGTAGTCCGTGCGGATCAAGATATTATACTGTAGCAAGTGAGTAGTCCGTGCGGATCCAGATATTATACTATAGCACGTGAGTGACATCCGTGTGGATTATAGCGCTTGGGCTGAAGGAGCCCCTCCGGAGTCTGCACACACCCTTAGTGAGCGCAGGTACCTACTGAGTGTGAGTTCCAAGTATCGAGTGCTGAGTGAATAGGAAGGCTGAGTGACTGTGACCCTGAGAGGATGCATTTGATTTAATTATTATTGCACTTAGCTACCATGTATCACTGTTGTCACGCCCCGAACCTGGGGGGCGAGACCGGCACCTGGTGCCTCACCTATCCTTGCGTACAAACTTGCGACTAAGGGACTCTAAACATATAATGTCATACTTTGGCCATGGGCCACATTGCAAGACAATTGCGAATGCTGACTAAACATCAATATAATGCTGGGCCGACAAGGCCGACATAACTACTATAGCTGGCTAACCAACAAAATATACATTAAAGGCCTACAAGCCCAACATACTGCACTAACTGACATGATATGTCTACAAGCCTCTACTGATGAATATACCGTGATCGGAACAGGGCCCCGACCTACTCATATCATATATACATATATACACAAGATGTACATAAAGCTCTAGACCCGGCAACTCCGAAGGGCATGTCTGTCTGAACATGCACGTATGAAATGCAGCGCCCCCAGAAAAGGGATGTCAGTAAAAAATAATGTACCGAGTATGTAAGGAAATATACTGAAAGCTGAAACATGATATAATAATATAATAACTAAAAGTAACTGGGAGTCAAAGATAATCTGAAGATATGCTCACCTGCTGATACTAACTCAACTCTTTCAATATAGTAAGTAAAATAGTTGGCAGGCTTTATAAAGCTCGGTATATAACTGCTCTGTCGTAGTAGGCTCGCTCATAGGCGCTCGACCATACTAGGCTCTGTATCTCGTCCATACTGGGCTCGCTCATAGGCGCTCGGCCACAGTAGGCTCGGTATATACCTTGCCATCTGATCAAAGGTTTCCCAATAGGGACCTGCCCATAGATTATAGCTCGATGGTAATAAAAATATTGTAATTCTGTATATATATGCTCTCTGCTCTCTTGACTGGAAGAAGACAATACTCAATTAAATATAAAGTCCCGATAAGGAGAATACTATAATTTATGAGACTAGGATAATGTATATAAATTCGGGAGTATGAACTTCTTTTTATGCCTCGTTATCAAACACATGTAATTACTGGATCATGCCAAAATGAAAGAAAGGTTTAGCGTTAACATACCTGAATCGATTCTCTTGATAATTCCTCCAACACACGTAAATTGCGGCGAAACATGTAACGACGGATCGAAGTAGGGGAAAATCCGTATGATATTCTTGAGAAAGATTGCACCGTGTTCTCTTAGAATTATAAATCCCGTTGCTATTACGCAGTATAACTTCGTATGAAATTTTGTTGAAGCAAAATCACGTTGCCAATCTATCTCACTTTGTAAATTTGATCATAATCTTGTGTATGCCTTTTTGTTGATGCTTCATCCGTATGTTTGCTGAAATTTCACAAAGTCATAAGACTCTTTCACTTTGTGAATTTAGAAAGGCTTCCATAATAGCATTTTTCCACCCAAAAATGAGATATATATGTAAGTAGTGCCACCACCTCCTTAGGCATGATATTGTTGGCAATTTGCTGCCAAACCTTCATGATCCCACGTGGATTATTGTCCCCCCAACAATTATCCAAATCTTTACTTAAATAATTATCCACAAAATTCAATTACAAGTTAATCTCCCACTTAAAAATCCATAATTATTCAATTATCCACATAATTAAGAATTATCTCAAATTATTTAAAATACTACTCATTTTTAACACACTTTATAACCCTCACTATCATGGTCATGTATTACCTTGTATGGCACTAGTCCATAAATACAGAGTATTGTAGCTTGGACCGTATTTTATCTCAAAATGTCAAACTTCGACGAAATTCACTTTCTTCGATTCACTTACCCTCTCACCTTCACGAATTTACATATCACTTGTTTGAAATAGCGTAATTCTTATAATCTCAAAATAATCTCATTCCCGAGCCTACATCGATTAATCTTATGACGAAACGTTAACGTACGAAAATGCGGGATGTAACATCTCATTTCTGAGCTTTCATCAATTTACTTATGGCGTACTTTCATGTATGAGAACATGGGGTGTAACAACTATCTTGAAGTTTTTGAAAGATATTACACTCTGTTTCACTTAAACTTGTCATGGAATAATTGTTTGACCTAATTTATCGAACTTGAGAGCATGCCTACCTTCTTATGTTGAAATCACTGTAATTGAACTATAACTGTGAAGCTTATCACTACTTTCAGTTCTTTATTTAGTCTTGTTACTTACTGTGTTGGTTGTACTCTTACTACACCCTGCACCTTTTGTGCAGACCCAGGTGCATCTGGTCGCGGCGGTTGCTGAGTTGTGGAGTTCGGATTCTCGGAGACTATCGAGGTAGTGCTCGGAGTTTCGCAGACCTTGTTTCTCCTTCCATATCTTTCCACTTATTGTATCTAGTTTCAGATTATCATAGACAATATTTTTCGGACTTGTGATGTATAGATGCTCATGTAATTAGTGACACCCCGATGTTGGGAATTTTCGCATTGCATTTTGGATTTCTATCTCGTTTATGGAAACTTTTATTTGTTTAAACTGCTTTAATTCACTTTCTGTTAAAAGTGTTGGGAATATTTTTAAATGTCGGCTTGCCTAGTACCACGATAGATTCCATCACGACAGGTTAGGATTTTGGGACGTGACAAGTTGGTATCAGAGCCTAGGTTACATAGGTCTCACAAGTCATGAGCAGGTTTAGTAGACTCTTGTGGATCGGTAAAGAGACGTCTGTACTTATCTTCGAGAGGCTGCCGAACCCTTAGAAAATTTCATATTCTTGTATTATTTTCGTACAGATTTGTTTGTTCCGGTAACTAAACTTCTGTATTCAATTCTCTCACAGATAATGAAGACACGTGCTATCGGATAGGATGGACAACCACCAGTACCACCAGCTAGGGCCACGAGAGGCCGAGGTCGTGGTAGGGCCACGGTGGGGGTAGAGGTGCAACTCGTACAGTAGTTAGAGAAGCACTTGCTGATCCATCAGCTGCTCCAGTGCAGGAGCAGGTTCCAGATGTAGTTAAGCCAGTGGGGCCAGCTCAGGCACCAACTGTGCCATTGTAATTCCAGACCTTCAGGAGGCGTTAGCCCAGATTTGACAGTTTGCACTGATCTTGCTCAGGTGGTTTCGGCTCAGGCCACACCAGCTACTTTTCAGGCCATGGAAGGTACTCATACCCCTGTTTCCCGTACTCCAGAGCAGGCGATGCAGGGACTATAGACACCGGAGGTACTACCCGCCCAGCCGGTTGCAACTGCTCAGGCCCTGGTGGTCCCAGTTATGGCTGATGATGAGTAGAGGAGACTTGAGAGATTTGGGAGGCTTCGGCCTCCATCATTTAATGGTTCTGAGTCGAAGGATGCCCAGGCATTCTTGGACAACTGCCAGTGGATGCTTCGAACAAAAGTCATTCTGGAGACCAATGGGGTCTCGATCACTACTTTTCAATTTTTTGGGGCTGCCTTCAGATGGTGGGAGGCTAATAAGAGGCGCAGGCCGGTCGGTGCAGCACCACTTACATGGTAGGAGTTCTTCGTTCTCTTCTTGGAGAAGTTCGTGTTGCAGTCTTGCATGGAGGAGTTGCACAGACAGTTTGAGCAGCTTCGGCAGGATGGCATATATGTGACCCAGTATGAGATGAGGTTTAATGAGTTAGCTCGCCATGCAGTTTGGTTGGTTCCCACTGATAAGGAGAAGATTGTGAGGTTCATTGATGGCCTCACGTATTAGCTACGGTTGCTTATGACTAGGGAAAGGGTATTTGGTGCTACTTTTGATGAGGTGGTTGACATTGCTCGGTAGATAGATATGGTCTGTAGCCAAGAGCATGGTGAGAAGGAGGCCAAGAGGCCTCGAGGTTTGGGCGGTTTTGGTGGTGTACCTTCTGGGGGTAGTCCTACCACAGTATGGGTCATCCTTATAGGCCCGCTCAACTGACTCGTCCAGCTCATTATGGTGCATCAGCTTGTCAAGGTTCTTACAGTGCTCACTCGGGCCAGTCTTCATTCAATGCGCTACCAGTGTAGAGTTCTCACCATGCCTCGTCCGCTCAGGTTTCTACAGGTAATTCTTCGGGTTATCAGGAGCAGTTGTTCCATCAGAGAAGGGGTTATTTTGCATGTGGAGACTTTGGTCATATCAAGAAAGATTGCCCAAGGTTGTTGAGTGGGGTTCCACAGCATAGTTCTCGGCCGATGGCACCAGCACCAGCAGTTACACCACCCACTCAGCCAGCTCGGGGTGGGGCTCAGTCTACTAGGGGTCGCCCTAGAGGGGGAGGCCGATTAGGTGGCGGTCAGGCCTGATTCTATGCTATCCCTGCCAGACCAGATAATGTTTCCTCTGATGCAGTGATCACAGGTATTGTCTCAGTATGCCACAGGGATTCCTCTGCATTATTTAACCCTAGTTCCACTTATTCGTATGTATCATCATATTTTGCTCATTATCTGGATATGCCCCGTGAGTCCTTAGTTTCATCTATTCGTGTATCTACGCCAGTGGGCGATACTATTATTGTGGACCATGTATATCAGTCGTGTGCAGTGACTATTGGGGGATTGGAGACTAGAGTTGATCTCTTATCGCTTAGTATAGTGGACTTTGATATGATCTTGGGTATGGATTGGCTGTCTCCATGTCATGTTGTTCTCGATTGTCACGCTAAGACCGTGACATTGGCGATGCTGGGGTTGCCAAGAATTGAGTGGAGAGGTTCTCTAGACTATGTTCCCAGCAGAGTGATTTCATATCTAAAGGCCCAGCGGATGGTTGGGAAGGGTTGTTCATCTTATTTGGCCTTTGTGAGGGATGTTGGTACTGATTCTCCTGCTATTGATTCTGTTCTGGTGGTGCGAGATTTCAGATGTGTTTTCTGCAGACCTGCCAAGCATGCTGCCCGATAGGGATATTGACTTCAGTAGTGACTTGGTGTCGGGCACCCAGCCCATTTCTATTCCACTGTATTGTATGGCACCAGTTAAGTTGAAGGAATTGAAGGAGCAACTTCAGGAACTCCTTGATAAAGGGTTTATTAGGCCTAGTGTTTCGCCTTTGGGTGCACCAGTCCTGTTTGTGAAGAAAAAGGATAGTACCATGCGGATATGCATTGATTATAGGCAGTTGAACATTGTTACAATCAAGAACAAGTATCCTTTGCTGCGCATTGATGATCTGTTCGGCCAGCTTCAGGGAGCGAAGGTGTTCTCTAAGATTGACTAGAGGTCTGGGCATCACCAGTCGAAGATTCGGGACTCGAATAATCTAAATACAACATTCAGGACCCGTTATGGTCATTATGAGTTCCTTGTGATGTCTTTTGGGCTGACCAACGCCCCAACAACATTCATGCACCTGATGAATAATGTATTTCAGCCTCATCTTGACTCGTTTGTCATAGTGTTCATTGATGATATCCTGGTGTACTCTCATAGCCAGGAGGAGCATGCCTAGTATTTGAGGATTGTGTTGCAGCGGTTAAGGGAGGAGAAGCTTTATGCTAAGTACTTATACCCCCGTTGCCTGTACTCCAGAGCAGGCGATGCAGGGACTTCAGACACCAGAGGTACTACCCGCCCAGCCGGTTGTAGTTGCTCAAGTTCCGATGGTCATAGTTATGACTGATGATGAGCAGAGGAGACTAGAAGATTTGAGAGGCATCGACCTCCATCATTTAGCGGAGCTGAGTCGGAGGATGCCCAAGGCTTCTTGGACAAGTGCCATCGGATGCTTCGTACATAAGGTATTCTGGAGACTAGTGGGGTCTCTCGTTCACTACTTTTCAATTTTCTGGGGCTGCCTTCAGATGGTGGGAGGCTTATGAGAGGCGCAGTCTAGTTGGTGTTGAACCACTTACATGGCAGGAGTTCTCCGTTCTCTTCTTGGAGAGGTTCATGTCGCAGTCTCGCAGGGAGGAGCTGCACAGGCAGTTTGAGCAGCTTCGGCAGGATGGCATGTCTGTGACCCAGTACGAGATGCGATTTTTTGAGTTAGCTTGCCATGCAGTTTGGTTTGTTCCCACTGATAGGGAGAGGATCATGAGGTTCATTGATGTCCTCATGTATTATCTACGTTTGCATTTGACTAGGGAGAGGTATCTGGTGCTACTTTTGACGAGGTGGTTGACATTGCCCAGCAGATAGAGATGGTCCGTAGCCAGGAGCGTGGTGAGAGGCAGGTCAAGAGGCCTTGGGGTTTGGGCAGTTTCAGTGGTGCGCCTTCTGGGGGTAGTCCTACCATAGCAGGGGTCATCCTTGTAGGCCCGCTCAACCAACTCGTCCAGCTCATTGTGGTGCATCAGCTTGCCACGTTTCTTGCAGCGCTCACTCGGGCCAGTCTTCACTCAATGCGCTACCAGTGCAGAGTTCTCACCATTCCTCGTCCGCTCAGGTTTCTACAGGTATTCTTCGGGTTATCATGAGCAATTGTTCCATTAGAGGAGGGGTTGTTTCGAGTGCAGAGAATTTGGTAATATCAAGAGAGATTGCCCTAGGTTGTTTAGTGGGGTTCCACAACAGAGTTCTCGACCGATGGCACCAGCACCAGTAGTTACACCACCCACTCAGCCAGCTCGGGGTGGGGCTCAGTCTAGTAGGGGTCGCCCTAGAGGGGGAGGCCGATCAGGTGGCGGTCAGGCCTGATTCTATGCTATCCCTACCAGACCAGATTATGTTGCCTCTGATGCAGTGATCACAGGTATTGTCTCAGTATGCCACAGGGATGCCTCTGCATTATTTCATCCTGGTTCCACTTATTCGTATGTATCATCATATTTTGCTCATTATCTGGATATGCCTCGTGAGTCCTTAGTTTCATTTGTTCGTGTATCTATGTCAGTGGGCGATACTATTATTGTGGACCGTGTATATCAGTCGTGTGCAGTGACTATTGGGGGATTGGAGACTAGAGCTGATCTCTTACTACTTAGTATGGTGGACTTCGATGTGATCTTGGGTATGGATTGGATGTCTCCATGTCATGTTGTTCTAGATTGTTACGATAAGACCGTGACGTTGGCGATGCCAAGAATCGAGTGGAGAGGTTCTCTAGACTAGGTTCCCAGCAGAGTGATTTCATATCTGAAGGCCCAGCGGATGGTTGGGAAGGGTTGTTTATCTTATTTGGCCTTTGTGATGGATGTTGGTGTTAATTCTCCTACTATTGATTCTGTTCCGGTGGTGCGAGATTTTCCGGATATGTTTCCTGCACACCTGTCGGGCATGCCGCCCGACAGGGATATTGACTTCGGTATTGACTTGGTGCCGGGCACCCAGCCCATTTTTATTCCACTGTATCGTATGGCCCCAGCTGAGTTAAAGGAATTGAAGGAGCAGCTTCAGGAACTCCTTGATAAGGGGTTTATTAGGCCTAGTGTTTCTCTTTTGGGTACACCGGTCCTATTTGTGAAGTAAAAGGATGGTACCATGCGGATGTGCATTGATTATAGGCAGTTGAACAAAGTTACAATCAAGAACAAGTATCCTTTGATGCGCATTGATGATCTGTTCGACCTACTTCAAGGAGCGAAGGTGTTCTCTAAGATTGACTTGAGGTTTGGGTATCACCAGTTAAAGATTTGGGACTCGAATATTCTAAAGACAACATTCAGGACCCGTTATGGTCATTACGAGTTCCTTGTGATGTCTTTTGGACTGACAAAAGCCCCAGCAGCATTCATGCACCTGATGAACACTGTATTTCAGTCTCATCTTGACTCGTTTGTTATAGTGTTCATTGATGATATCCTGGTGTACTCTCGTAGTCAGGAGGAGCATGCCCAGCATTTGAGGATTGTGTTATAGCGGTTGAGGGAGAAGATGCTTTATGCTAAGTGTCATGCCCAACCTCGGGGAGCGCAACCGGCGCTCAACCGAGTGAACCCGGTTGAGCAAGCCTGCTAGATACTTTCTATTCAACTCACCTATGATCAAGAGAAGCCATGATTTCATTAATTAGACAGTAGGAATATCATATATACAATACTAAATCGTCTCATTGGTTACATCATTTTTAAGTTTCAAGATGCACGCATTCTTATGATTCGAGTGGAACAAGAGATCAAAACACGACATAATCTATTTGACTTTTCTAGCACCCATGTACAACCCACATAGTGTCTATGGAGCCTCTAAAAGATACAAAAGAGTGTTATGATAGTGCGGGCAACAAGGCCCCGGCTATACCTCAAAACGTGATATTAATATGAACAAAAGATACAATATATGAACCCGGGATGAAGTGGGGCTCACCAAGTCTGTTGGGAAGAGGATGTACCACTATCGTTGATCAACATTGTCTGCTATGGAACCACCTGCATCCATTTAAAGATGCAGCGCCCCCAGCAAAAGGTACGTTAGTACTGTCGAATAGTACTAGTATGTAAAACTAAACACCATCTCAATAGAATGAATAATAATACAAGGGGGAAACAGTCATGAAGTTCAATAAGAGCTCCAAACAATACTAAAACATCAAGTAAGAATCACATAAGTTCTCAAGTCAATTTCCATGTCATAAGGTTGGGTAATATTTAGAGCCGATATACCATAATTCACAATACCTCTGTATTCTTACACGGATTCCGATCTCGAACCGATCGGCTAGGTAATCTCATTTGAGACATCAACCATAACCACAATTTAGTTATAATTTCCAGAACAGTTACCACCATGTGTGCGACATGGCGTCCGATCAAGGTCCGATCGGCTAGGCCGTCTCACCCGAGATATTACCTTTTTCAGTTTATAATTTCCAGCACATTTACCACCATGTGTGTGGCATGGTGTCTGATCACGGCCCGATCGGCTAGGTTGTCTCACCCGAGACATTACCTTCTTCAATCAATCATCTCACATCATACTCTTTCCACATCCTTTCAATTCATTGGCACTGGTGGCCAAAACTATGAAGTCATTCATGGCACTTGGCCGTATTTCATAATTCTACTTCCCCTTTCCATATTCAAACATCATTATCATTATCAACAATAATAAGGTTTCCCATTCAAGATATTAAATTCACATATGGGCAATTTGGGAATCTTAGGCACATAGAGGCTTTTCATACAATTTGGCATAACAACCTTTATTCGATCCTGACATGATGTCTTAACATTTCCAACACATATTCCACATTTTGAACACATCCTCAAATGGCAAGATGACATGATGAAGCATTTAGAATAAATGTTGAACATACATCCTTCAACACAAACACATTAGAAATAGCCAATTCTATAATGATCAATTTGGGACTTCCACCAATTATATGAACATCGTGGGATTTGATTCTAAGAAAAAGGGGGTTTAGCCAACATACCTCAATTGTGCTTACTTTAAACTTTAAAACATTCCAGAATTCTTAGCACTTCGATCTATTTTAGAAATATAACAAGTTGGACCAAATTAGGAAGATGATCATGATTCTAGCTCATTTGAGCATTTTATCGAACATTGGGTGCTCATTAATATTTTTAAGGCCCTTTTGTGAATGATTCCAACATTTTTCAACCCATTCTCTACCATTTTTAGCTCACAACCTCCCCACATTCTTTGATAACACATGCATGCAAGATAACAACTCCCATGCCCCAAAACTTATCTCACTAATTACCCAATTCTTGACAAAATTCGAAATTGAGGGTTAGGGTGCAGAATCTAACCTTTAGGATGAAGAATTTCCTTGATAATCTTCAAGGATTAAGTTAGAATTGTTGGATATTAGGTTGAAGGTTACTTCCCCACTCCAAGAACTCTTTCTCACTCTAAAAATACCAGAAATATGCTCAAACATGGACTATGGCATATGTTTTAACGAAATAGGGTCGGGTTTAAAAACCCAAAAATGAAGCTCCAGAATAGGGTATGTGGTCGCATATGCGACCGCATAATGGATATGTGGTCCGCATATCGGCCGCACAATTTGCTGCCAAAAACTAGAAACAATCTGCTTGGGTCTGCGGTAGTTATGCGGCCCACAGACCTGTTCTGCGGTCGCATAATGCGCCATAGAGCCTCCCTCCGCAAAATTCCTAAGGTTGATTGTGTGACAAAAGTGCGGCCCGCGAAATGGTTATGCGGTCGCATAATTGGCCGCGAAATTGACATCAAAAATAGCCCAAGTAGTTGCTCTACTCTGCGGTCATTCAGCGGCCCGCAGAGTGATTATGCGGCCGCATAATGGGCCGCATAAATGCCTATTTCTACCAAATATTTTCCTTCAACTCCCCAACGCACTGTTCAATCCAAAAAATCTGAATCCCTATTTTTAGGAAAAGTCCGAAGAATTTCTACTATTATTAACCTCTATGCCTACCCCGGCATCATGGAACCCCAGATTTTAGGAAAACTTTCACGGGGCCTTACATCCTCCACCACTTAAGATCATTCGTCCTCGAATGAGGTTCAAGGTTCACTATTAGCATCTTATGCAATTCAGTTTTTCATACCACACACCAGCAGCCCCAAATTTGACTAACTCCCTAAATTTCCAAAATTTCTGCCAGAGTTTCCCCTGTAACTAGGCCTATCCACCTGTCAGAGAGCCCCAGAAACACATCCTTAAAATATATACATAAACCAATGACGTAACATAACTCATAACAGCACCAACCGGCCTCACAAATAATATATTTAGAAAGAAGCACCTTTACATTAACTAAACAAGTGATACAATATTCATAGGCGACAGTTTTATAAAAAGGTTACATAGCTTATACAAACAAGTAAGGATAATATTTTTTCATCTCTTCCTCGGCCTCCCAAGTAGCCTCTTCAACCTGCTGGTTTTGCCATAACACCTTCACGGAAGCAATTCTTTATTCCTCAACTTTCGGACTTGCCTATCAAGAATGGCAACTGGAATTTCTTCATATAATAGTTCTTCAATTAACCTCAATGGTCTCAACCGGCACAATAGCTGACGGATCTCCAACTACCTTCTTCAACATAGATACATGGAATACCGGATGCACTAACGACATCTCAGGTGTTAGCTCAAGCTTTTACGCTACCTCACTGATCCTCTAAATGATTATGTACGGTCTGACATACCTCAAACTCAATTTTCCCTTCCTTCCAAACTGCGTTATACCCTTCATGGGAGAAACCTTCAAGAATACCCAATCATCTTCCTTGAACTCTAAGTCTCTGCGACGAACATCCGAATAGGATTTATGATGAATCTGAGTAGTCTTCAACCGCTTTCCTTGATGATTTTAACCTTTTCCATAGCCTGATGCACGAGGTCTGGCCCTATCAACTCAACTTCCCCAATTTCGAACCACCCAATGGGAGATCTACATCTCCTACTATATAATGCCTCAAATGGTGCCATTTGAATGCTAGCATGAAAGCTGTTGTTATAAGCAAACTCTATGAGTGGCAAATGATCATCCCAGCTAACCTTGAAGTCAAGAACACAAGCACGTAACACATCCTCAAGTGTCTGAATAGTCCGCTATGCTTGCCTTTCGGTCTGTGGATAGAAGGCTATACTAAGATTCACCTAAGTACCCAAACCTTGCTGAAATTTCTTCCAAAACTTTGCCGTGAACTGAGCCCCTCGATCGAAAATGATAGAAACTGGATGTCATGCAGCCTAACTATTTCCTTGATATATACAACTTAGCATACTATTCCGCTGTGTCAGTAGATATAACTGGCAAGAAGTGTGCTGATTTCATGAGTCGATCCATAATCACCCAAACTGAGTCAAACTTGCGCGGAGTGCGTGGTAATCCTACCATAAAATCCATATTAATCGTTTCCCACTTCCACATTGGAATTTCTATGTTCTGTGACAACCCACCAGGCCGTTGGTGTTCGGCCTTCATTTGATGACAATTTGGACATCTCACCACAACGTCCGCTACATTTCTCTTCATATCATTCCACCAATAGACTTTATTAAGATCATGATATATTTTTGTAGAACTTGGGTGCACGGAATACCTAGAAGTGTGAGCCTCTATCATGATTCGTTCTCGGAGACCATCCACATTCAGAACACATAGCCGCCCTTGGTACCTTAGTGTACCATCATACGTACCAAGAGTAAAAGCCATAATTTTATGTTTGTGAATCCCCTCCTTCAATTATACCAACAATGGATCATCGTATTGCTTCTCTTTACTTCTTCAACAAGCAATTATTCAGCCCTATTTTGCACAATTACCCCTCCTTCACTAGAGTCCACAAGACGAACTCCCAAACTAGCTAACTGGTGAACCTCCCTGGCCAACGGCCTCTTACATGCCTCCAAGTGAGCTAAACTACCCATAGATTTTCGGCTAAGAGCATCGGCCACCACATTGGCTTTCCCTGGGTGATATAGAATATCGATGTCGTAATCCTTGAGTAACTCAAGCCATCTTCTCTACCTCAGATTCATCTCCTTCTGTTTGAAAATATATTGAAAGCTCTTGTGATCCGTGAATACATCCACGTGGACCCCATACAAATAATGATGCCTAATCTTCAATGTAAAAACCACCGCCGCAAGTTCTAAGTCATGTGTTGGATAGTTCTTTTCATGATTCTTGAGTTGCCTGGAAGCATAAGCTATAATCTTGTTGTGTTGCATTAATACACACCCAAGCCCGATTCTTAAAGCATCACAATATACTATGAACCCATCTGTACCGTCTGGTAGAGTCAACACTAGTGTCGTAGTCAATCTGAATTGCAACTCTTGGAAGCTCCTTTCACAAGCATCTGACCATTGGAACTTAATTTCCTTCTGCGTAAATTTAGTCAACGAAGAGGCAAGAGTAGAAAATCCCTCCATAAACTTTATGTAATACCCTGCTAAGCCCAAGAAACTACGGATCTTAGTTGGCGTTGTAAGTCTAGGCCAATTCTTCACCGCTGCAATCTTTTGAGGGTCAACCTTAATTCCTTCTCTGGAGACAACATGACCCAAGAATGTGAATGATTCGAGCCAAAATTCACATTTTGAAAATTTCGCGTACAATTGGTGATGATGAAGAGTCTGCAAAACTACCTTGAGATGATCGACATGGTCCTCTCGGCGTGAATACACAAGAATATCGTCAATGAACACTATCACAAAGGAATAGAGAAAAGGCTTGAAAACCCGATTCGTAAGATCCATGAAAGCTATGGGGCATTTGTTAGCCCAAAAGACATTACTAGAAATTCAAACTGCCCATACCGGGTCCTGAAAGCTTTTTCGGAATATCCTGCTCCCTGATCTTCAATTGGTGGTACCTGGACCGTAAATCAATTTTGGAGAAGAACCTAGCACCATGTAACTGATCAAACAAATCATCTAATCTTGGTAATGGGTACTTATTGTTTATTGTGACTTTGTTGAGCTGCCGGTAGTCAATACACATCCTCAGTGATCCATCTTTCTTCCTCACAAATAGAACTGGTGCGCCCCATGGTGACACACTCGGTCGGATAAAACCCTTCCCTAGTAAATCCTTCAATTGCTCCTTTAGCTCTTTCAATTCTGTTAGTGCCATCCTGTAGGGCGGAATAGATATAGGCTACGTGCCTGGCATCACATCAATCCCAAAATCAATCTCCCTGTCTAGCGGAATCCCAGGGAGCTCATAAGGAAAGACCTCAGAAAATTCATTCACCACTGGCACAGACTCGAGTATAGGTGCCTCAGCATCGGTGTCCGTAACCCAGACCAAATGATAGATACACCCCTTGTTAATTATCTTCGTGGCCTTAAGGTAAGAAATAAACCTAACTTTTGGCATCACATTATCCCCCTGCATTCAACAACTGGCGCATTTGGAAATTCAAACCTCACAGTCCTAGTTCGGCAATCGAGCTTGGCAAAACATGAATAAAGTTAATCCATTCCAATAATCACATCAAAATTGACCATCCCCAATTCAACGAGATCGGCTACGGTGTACCGACCATGTACCGTGACAACACAACCCCTATAAACCCGTTCAGCCACAATAGACTCGCCAACCAGAGTAGATACAGAGAACGGCTCAGGAAGCTGTTCCGGTTCTATCCCAAATTCCATAGCAACATAAGGGGTAACATAGGACAAGGTGGAACCGGGATCAATAAGAGCATATACATCATGAGATTGGACAGTCAATATACCTGTGACAATATCTGGAGAAGCCTCTGCACTCTGGCGACCACTCATAGCATAGAAACGGCTGGGTCCTCCTGAACTCTGTGCACCACGCCTAGCTGCACCAAGCCTCATCGGTGCTGGAGTACCTCGAGCTAGAGGGGGTGCTGAAGATGTAGCAGTTGTAGAACTAGAAGGTTGTGTTGTGCCCCTGACCGTACCCTGGCGGGATGAATGACACTCCCTCTGAATATGACCCCCCAATCTGCACCTGTAACATATGGGTAGGTCTATGTAGCAAATCCCCGAGTGCATCTTCCCACACCTAGGGCATGGGGGCCTCCGTTGTTGCTGGAATCTCCCTCCTGATCGGCCCTGCTGGTGAGGCCCCCTGCTTTCCTGATTGGGCCTAAAATGACTCCCCTACTGCTGACTGGGCCCTGCTGGCGGTGCACTAGATGAAGACTGAGCAAAAGACTAGGATGGCCCTGATGACCCTCCCCTAAAAGTTGATCTTCCCCCACCAAATGACTCCCCAAAGTTGCCCGCGGACTGGGCCTTGCTGTTACCCTCTCGCTCCATTCTGTTCTTAAACTTACGGTTCTCTATAGCTTGAGCAAATGCTACCATCTTCCCATAGTTCATATCCAAATTCAAGGCAGTTGTAGCGGCCTCATTGATAATTAAAGGGCTAAGGCCCTGCACAAACTGGCGCACTCTAGCCTCCATAGTAGGCAACATGAGAATGGCATACTTAGACAGACGCACGAACTCTATGTAATACTCCCACACACTCGTACTTCCTTTCTTAAGGTTCTAAAACTCTGTGGCACAGGCTGCCCTAGTCTCGGCAGGCAAGAAATGGTCCATGAAAGCATCAGCAAACTCACTGCACCTCGCTGGAGGGCTCCCCTCCTCCCGAGAGTCCTCCCACAGCTCAAACCAAGAATAGTCCACCCCTTTCAGGCGGTAGGCGGCCAACTCCACTCCTTCCATCTCAGTAGAGCGCATAACCCGGAGAGTCTTATGCATCTCATCAATGAAGTCCGGTGGGTCCTCCTTAGGATTAGCACCCGTGAACACCGGAGGATCCAACTGAAGAAACTTGTTCACCCTGGAACCACTAGAATCCCCTTGATGGCTAGAAGAAGTGGGTACAACATTTGATCTCTGGGCCTGAGAAGCCACTATCTGTGTCAGCATTTGGATAGCTCCCCTAACATCCCCATAGGAAATACCAGAATCGGAAGCTGGGGCTGGAGGTGGAACCGGAATATTAGTTAGGGGAACTGCTGCACCCTCAATAGGTGCAGGAACTGGTGTGGCCTGGTCATGTGTAGTGGAATAAGGCAGTGTAGCAATCGGGGGATTATCCTGACCCCTCGGGTATTGACCCGCATCACCAAATAAAGGGTAAACTACCACTCCTAAGGCGGCATTGACTCCTTGGCCATGTACTGAAAGTTAAAGGAATGCACGAATAAAAGGAGGAATAGTTTCACAATTAGTTTTATCGCACGATCCAAAATATCAAAGAAGGGTATTATTCCTAAATGTCCAAGTAGCCTCCAACTTATAGATATGATCGACAACACACCGATAAGGAGGACTCTACTAGACACGGCTCCGAGACATCCTAGGACACTCTAAAATCTTAGGCTCTCATTACCAAGTTTGTCATGCCCCAACCTCGGGGAGCGCGACTGGCGCTTAACCGAGTGAACCCGGTCGAGCAAGCCTGTTAGATACTTTCTACCCAACTCACCCATGATCAAGAGAAGACGATTTCATTAATTAGACAGTAGGAAGATCATATATACAATACTAAATCCTCTCATTGGTTACATTATTTTTAAGTTTCAAAATACACAAATTCTTATGATTCTAGTGGAACAAGAGATCAAAACACAACATAATCTTTTTGAATTTTCTAGCACCCATGTACAACCCACATAGTATCTACGGAGCCTCTAAACGATACAAAAGAGTGTTATGATAGTGTCGAGAATAATACCTCAAAACGTGATAATAATATGAATAAAAGATATAATACATGACCCCGGGATGAAGTGGGGCTCACCAAGTCAGTTGGGAAGAGGATGTACCACTATCGTTGATCAACACTGCATGCTATGGAACCACCTGCATCCATTTAAAGATGCAGCGTCCCCGGCAAAAGGGACGTTAGTACTATCGGATAGTACTAGTATATAAAACTAAACACCATTTCAATAGAATGAATAATAATACAAGGGGGAAACAGTCATGAGTTCAATAAGAGTTCCAAATAATACTAAAACATCAAGTAAGGATCACATAAGTTCTCAAGTCAATTTTCATGCTATTAGGTTGGGTGATCTTTAGAGCCGATATACCATAATTCACAATACTCCGTATTCTTACACGGAGTCCGATCTCGACCCGATCGGCTTGGTCATCTCATTTGATACATCAATCATAACCATAATTTTATTATAATATCCAGCACAATTACCACTATGTGTGCGGCATGGCGTCCGATCACGGCCTGATAGGCTAGGCCGTCTCACTCGAGATATTACCTTTTTCAGTTTATAATTTCCAGTACAGTTACCACCATGTGTGCTGCATGGCATCCGATCACGGCCCGATCGGCTAGGCCGTCTCACCTGAGACATTACCTTTTTCAAACAATCATCTCACATCATACTTTTTCCACATCCTTTCAATACATTGGCACTGGTGGCCACAATTATGAAGTCATTCTTGCCACTTGGCCGTATTTCATAATTCCAGTTCCCCTATCCATATTCAAACATCATTATCATTATCAACAACAATAAGGTTTCCCATTCAAGACATTAAATTCACATATGAGCAACTTGGGAATCTTAGGCACATTGAGGCTTTTCATACAATTTGGCATAACAACCTGTATTCGATCCTGACATGAAGTCTTAATATTTCTAACACATATTCCACATTTTGAACACATCCTCAAATGGCAAGATGATATGATGAAGCATTTAGAATAAATATTGAACATACATCCTTCAACACAAACACATTAGGAATAGCCAATTCTATAATGATCAATTTGAGACTTACACCAATTACATGAACACCATGGGATTTGATTCTAAGAAGAAGGGGGTTTAGCCAACAGACCTCAATTGAGCTTCTTTTAAACTTTAAAATGTTCTAGAATTTTTAGCACTTCGATCTATTTTAGAAATATAACAAGTTGGACCAAAATTAGGAAGATGATCATGGTTCTAGCTCATTTAAGCATTTTATCGAACACTAGGTAAGCATTAATGTTTTTAAGGCCCTTTTCTGAAAGATTCCAATATTTCCCAACCCATTATCTACCATTTTTAGCTCACAATCTCCCCACATTCTTTGATAACATATGCATGCAAGATAACAACTCTCATGCCCCAAATCTTATCTCACTAATTACCCAATTCTAGACAAAATTTGAAATTGAGGGTTCGGGTGTAGAATCTTACCTTTAGGATGAACACTTTCCTAGATAATCTTCAAGGATTGAGCAAGAATTGTTGGATATTAGGTTGAAGGTTACTTCCCCACTCTAAGAACTCTTTCTTACTATAAACTTATCAGAAATATGCTCAAAAATGGACTATGGTATATGTTTTAACGAAATAGGGTCGGGTTTAAAAACCCAAAAATAAAGCTCTGGAACAGGGTATGCGGTCGCACATTTGGTGCCAAAAACTGTAAAAACTTTGCCTGGGTCTGCGGTAGTTATACGGCCCACAGACCTGTTCTGCGGTCGCATAATGCGCCACAGAACCTCCCTCTGCAAAAATCCTAAGGCTGATTGTACGACAAAAGTGCGACCTGCTAAAGGGTTATGCGGTCGCATAATTGTCCGCGAAATTGACATAAAAAATGGCCCAAGTAGCTGCTCCACTCTACGGCCATTTTGCGGCCCGCAAAGTGATTATGCGGCCGCATAATGGGCCACATAAATGCCTATTTCTTTCGAATATTTTCCTTCAACTCCCCAGCACATTGTTCAATCCAAAAAGTCCGAACCCCGAGTTTTAGGAAAAGTTCGAAGAATTTCTACTATTATTAACTTCTACGCCTACCCTGGCATCACGGAACCCCAATTTTTAGGAAATATTTCACGGGGCCTTACACTACGTTTTCCAAATGTGAGTTTTGGCTTAGTTCAGTGGCATTTTTGGGGCACGTTGTGTCCAGTGAGGGGATTCAGGTAGATCCGATGAAGATAGAGACGGTTCAGAGTTTTCCCAGACCGTCCTCAGCTACGGAGATTCGGAGCTTTCTCGGCTTGGCCGGTTACTATCGTCGCTTCATGGGGGGTTTCTTGTCTATTGCATCGCCTTTGACCAAATTGACCCAGAAGGGTGCTATTTTTGGATGGTCGGATGAGTGTGAGGAGAACATTCGGAAACTCAAGACTACCTTGACCACAACTCCAGTTCTAGTTCTACCTTCAGCTTTTGGTTCTTATACAGTATATTGTGATGCTTCTCGGATCGGTATTGGGTTTGTCTTGATGTAGGGAGGTAGGGTGATTGCTTATGCTTCACGTCAGTTGAAGCCTCATGAGAAGAATTACCCTGTCCATGATTTGGAGTTAGCTTCCATCGTTCATGCATTAAAGATTTGGAGGCATTATTATCTCTACGGTGTGACTTGTGAGGTGTTTACAGATCATAGGAGTGTCCAACATTTATTCAAATAGAAGGATCTAAATTTGAGGCAGTGGAGATGGTTGGAGCTGCTAAAGGACTATGATATCACTATTCTGTATCATCCCGAGAAGGCCAAAATGGTGACCGATGCCTTGAGTAGAAAGGCGGTGAGTATGGGTAGCCTTGCATTCATTCCTGTTGGTGAGAGACCTCTTGCAGTTGATGTCAGGCCTTGGCCAACCAGTTCATGAGATTAGATGTCTCGGAGCCTAGTAAGGTTCTAGCTTGTGTGGTTTCTCGGTCTTCCTTATATGATCGCATCAGAGAGCGCCAATATGATTACCCTCATTTGCTTGTCCTTAAGGACACGGTTCAGCACGGTGATGCCAGAGATATTACTATTGGGGATGATGGAGTATTGAGGATGCAGGGTAGGATTTGTGTGCCTAATGTAGATGGGCTATGTGAGTTGATTCTTGAGGAGGCCCACAGTTCACGGTATTCCATCCATCCGGGTGCCGCGAAGATGTATCAGGACTTGAGGAAGCATTATTGGTGGAGAAGAATGAAGAAAGATATAGTGGGGTTTGTAGCTCGGTGCCTCAACTATCAGCAGGTGAAGTATGAGCATTAGAGACTGGGCAGATTGCTTCAGAGGTTAGAGATTCCACAGTGAAATTGGAGCGGATCACCATGGATTTTGTAGTTGGGCTCCCATTGCGGATCGGCTAACCAAGTCCGCGCACTTCATTCCAGTTGGGACTACTTATTCTTTAGAGCGGTTGGCTGATATTTACATCTGAGAGATTGTTCGCCTTCACGGTGTGTCAGTGTCCATCATTTCAGATCGGGGGACGCAGTTTATTTCGCAGTTTTGGAAAATCGTGCAATGAGAGTTGGGCACCCAGGTTGAGTTGAGCACAGCGTTTCATCCTCAGATGGACAGACAGTCCGAGCGCACTATTCAGATAGTGGAGGATATGCTACATGCTTGTGTCATTGATTTTGGGGGTTCTTAGGATCAGTTTCTGCCACTCGTAGAGTTTTCCTACAATAACAACTACTAGTCAAGCATTCAAATGGCTCCGTATGAGGGTTTGTATGGGAAACGGTGTAGATCTCTGGTGGGTTGGTTTGAGCCTGGTGAGGCTAGGCTATTGGGTACTGACTTGGTCCAGGATGCTTTGGACAAGGTTTAGATGATTCAGGAGCGGCTTCGCACGGCGCAGTCTAGGCAGAAGAGTTATGCCGATAGGAAGATCTGTGATGTTGCTTACATGGTTGGAGAGAAGGTACTACTCAAGGTTTCACCCATGAAGGGTGTTATGAGGTTCGGGAAGTAGGGCAAGTTGATCCCTCGGTAAATTGGGCCGTTTGAGGTACTTCAGAGGATTGGGGAGGTGGCTTACAAGCTTGCCTTGCCACCTAGTTTGTCGAGTGTGCATCCAGTGTTTCATGTTTCTATGCTCCGGAAGTATGTCAGCGATCTGTCTCATGTTTTTGATTTCAGCACGGTTCAGCTGGACGGTGATTTGACTTATGATATGGAGTCAGCCGCTATTTTAGATCGGCATGTTCGAAAGTTGAGGTCAAAGGACATAGCTTCAGTGAAAGTGCAGTGTAGAGGTTAGACAGTTGAGGAGGCTACTTGGGAGACCGAGCAGGATATGTGGAGCAGATATCCACACCTATTTGAGACTCCGAATATGTTTCTAGACCCGTTCGAGGACGAACGTTTATTTAAGAGGGGAAGGATGTAACGACCCGGCTGGTCATTTTGAGAGTTGTAGCCCCATTACCCCATTTACTACTCATTTTGTACTTTATAGCTGTTATGTGACTTGTCGGAGTAGTCGGTTCGAGTCCGGTGAGATTTCAAGATGAAATGAGACAATTAGTCTCAAGGTTGAAAGCTTAAGTTGAAATGATTGACTGGATGTTGATCTTTGATTAAATGACTCCGGAACGGAGTTTTGATGGTTTTGTTAGCTCCCCTAGGTGATTTTGGACTTAGAAGCATCTCCAGGTTGTGATTTGGAGGTCTGTAGTGGAATTAGGCTTGAAATGGCGAAAGTTAGAACTTTTGGAAAGTTCAACCGGGAGTGGACTTTTTGATATTGGGGTCGGATTCCATTTCTGGAAGTTGGAGTAGGTCCGTGGTGTCATTTGTGACTTGTGTGCAAAATTTGGGGTCAATCGAATGTGATTTGATAGGTTACGACATCGGATGTAAATATTTGGAAGTTCAAAGTTCATTAGGCTTGAATCTATATGTGATTCATGTTTTTGATGTTGTTCGAGATGATTTGAAGGCTCGACTAAGTTCGTATCGTATTTTGGGACTTAATAGTATGTTTGGTTGAGGTTTCGGGGGCCTCGGGTTGATTTCGGATGGTTATCAAATCGATTTGAAGTTTGAGGTAATGCTGAAGCTCACCAGCTTCTGGTGTAATCGCACCTACGGAGTGGGGATTGCAGGTGCATTCTCGCAGAATGAAGAAGGGAGTCGCAGAAGTGGCCAGGGAGGAAGTGTGCATAGGTCGCAGGTGCAAGGTTATTTCCGCACCTGCGTGGTCGCAGATGCGGCGTTAAGGGCGCAGAAGCAGAGGGATCGCAGGTGTGATGTGGAATTCTGCACCTACGGTTGCGCAGATGCGAGGCGAGGACCGCAGAAGCGGAGGCCCAGCTCCAGTGGTTCACCGCAGAAGCAGAATTTTTGTCGCTTCTGCGACACTGCAGTTGCGGTTAAGTGTCCGCAGAAGCGGAAAGGCTGGGCAGAAAGTTAAATACAAGAGTTCGCGATCTTGGCTTCATTTCAAACATTTCAAGCACGGTTTAGGCGATATTTGAGAAGGTTTTTGAGGGGATTCTTAAGGTAAGTCCCTTATGCTCATTTTTTATCAATAATATTACTTCCCCATTGATTTTCCCACCTCGTTGGTGTATATTTAAGGTGAAAATTGGGAGTTTGAGGCTGAGGATTTGGAGAATTGGGTGACGATTTGGTGTCGTATTTTGATAAATTTGATATGGTTAGACTCATGGTTGAATAGGCTTTCGGGTTTTGTGACTTTTATCGAATTTTGAGACGTGGGCCCGAGGGCCGGCTTTTGAGCCGAGTTTTGATTTTGATTAATAGCTTAGCATTTTCTTATGGAGTTGATTCCTTTAACCCGTATTGATTATATCGCATTTTTATGGCTAGATTCGAGGTATTCGGAGGCTGTTTCGCGAGGCAAGGGAGTGTTGGAGTAGAGATTTGCTCGGATTGATGTAAGTAACAGTTCTAAATTTGGTTTTGAGGGTACGAAATTCCGTATTACGTGTCATGCACTTAGTTTTGAGGTGACGCATAAGCTAGGTGACGGGCGTGTGGGCATGTACCGTAGGAATTGTGACTTGGTCGAATTCCGTGGAACCGTGTAGTTGTTTAATCTGTTGTTATCTACATTCTCCATGTAGTAGAGAAATTGAATTACAAATCATGTTAGAAATCATGTTTAGACTATGTGTTGGAATTGTAGGGACCCACATAGGTCGTGTACATGTTGAATTATCTTCTAAATTACTGTTTTGTACTCAGTCACAGTTTTTCCTATCAATTATATCTCAGTCTCTATTGTTCCCTGCTGATACATTATATCATTTCTGTTGGGGCTAACTTTCATGACTACTGAGATCCCGAGAGACTGAAGAGATTTATGACTGAGTGAGGCCGAGGGCCTAATGGTGAGATAGTAATACATAGCATGTGAGTTGTCCGTGCTGATCCAGATATTATACTGTAGCACATGAGTTGTCCGTGCAGCATGTGAGTTGTTCGTGTGGATCCAGATATTATACTATATCACGTAAGTTGTCCGTGCGGATTATAGCACTTGGGCTGAAGGAGCCCCTCCGGAGTCTACACACACCCCTAGTAAGCGCAGGTACCTACTGAGTGCGAGTGCCGAGTGATGAGTGAATAGGAAGGCTGAGTGACTGTAGTTGCATTTGATTTCATTATTGTTGCATTCGCTGCCATGTATCACTGTCTTGAAGTTTCTGAAAGATATTACACTCTATTTCACTTAAACTTGTCATGGAATAACTATTTGACCTAATTTATCGAACTTGAGAGCATGCTTACTTTTCTTATGTTGAAATCACTGTAATTGAACTATAAATGTGAAGCTCGTCACTACTTTCATTTCTTTATTTAGTCTTGTTACTTACTTAGTTGGTTGTGCTCACGCTACACCCTGCACCTTGTGTGCATACCCAGGTGCATCCGGTCGTGGCTGTTGCTAAGTGGTGAGTGCGGATTCTCGGAGTCTATCGAGGTAGCTGCTTGGAGTTTCGCAGACCTTATTTCTCCTTCCCTATCTTTCCACTTATTGTAGGACATGCATCTTCTTTGGTTTCTTTAGTTAGAGAGCGAGTCCGCAGATTCATCTCGTGGCTCAATTATGGTCTTAGGTTCAGTATGGATCAGAAGTTAGAGACATATACTCTGTTTCAGCAGGTGGTAGAGATCGCTTAGAGGCTGGAGGTTATGCGGGGCCGAGAGAGAGAAGACAGGGAGACTAAGAGGCCTCGAGATACTGGAGGATTTAGTGGTGGCCACACTGCAGTTTCAGCCCGACATGGCAGGGGATATGTGAGTCGGCCAGTTCATTCAGCACTTCCAGCTTCTAGCAGTGCTCCGGCTATTTTGAGGTCTCAGGTTGCCCATTTTGCTCAGCCACTATCCAGTACACCTCCTACAGGGGTGCCTTCACCGGCCAGTCCAGCCGGCCAAGCCTGTAAGACCTCGTAAAGTTTCACCTAAAACCTCCGTTTTGTGGCGCCGAGGTAGAGTAATCTAATCGAGGGTTGTAGAAATTAATTAGCTCGCCGCGGTACAGACCTTTTGGGTTGAACAGTACGTTGGGGAGTTGAAGGAACCATTTTGCAGACCATGGCATTTCAGCGGTCCACTATGCGACCGTAGAAACTTTATGGGCCGTAGATCGGCCGCAGAGTAAAGCAGAACTTGAGAAAGTTTTGAGAACCATTATGCAGCCCATTATGCGACCGCATAACCGTTTCGCGGGCTGCACATCCATCGAAAAAACCAGCATGAGAAATTCCGGAAATAGGTTCTGCGGTACTTTATGCGACCGCAAAATTAGTCTGCGGACCGCAGATGTGTCGCATTCCAACAAAGAAATGCCCAGTTCCGGAAGGCCGTTATGCGGTCCCTTTTGTGGACCATAGAAGTGTTATGTGGTCCTTTATGCGACCGCAGATCTGCATCGTGGCTTCATTTTTTCTAATTTCATAACCCGACCCTATTTTGATATATAGTCGTTAGGGACCATTTGTAAATAGAAAGTCTGATATTTATAGAGAGAGGAAGTGCCATAGAGTGAGTGGACAAGTTCCTAAGCTTATATTTCATCAACTCTTGCTCCTAGAGGTAAGATTCTACTCCATAACCTTCAATTTCAGGATTTAACTGAAAATAGGTAATGAGAAAAGCACTTCTTCGGTGTAGGAATTGTTCATTATGCATGCATGTTCTATCAACGTTTGTTCTGCGGTACTTTATGCGACCGCAAAATTAGTCTGCGGACCGCAGATGTGTCGCATTCCAACAAAGAAATGCCCAGTTCCGGAAGGCCGTTATGCCGTCCCTTTTGTGGACCATAGAAGTGTTATGTGGTCCTTTATGCGACCGCAGATCTGCATCGTGGCTTCATTTTTTCTAATTTCATAACCCGACCCTATTTTGATATATAGTCGTTAGGGACCATTTGTAAATAGAAAGTCTGATATTTATAGAGAGAGGAAGTGCCATAGAGTGAGTGGACAAGTTCCTAAGCTTATATTTCATCAACTCTTGCTCCTAGAGGTAAGATTCTACTCCATAACCTTCAATTTCAGGATTTAACTGAAAATAGGTAATGAGAAAAGCACTTCTTCGGTGTAGGAATTGTTCATTATGCATGCATGTTCTATCAACGTTTGTGGGAAGATTGTTGAGCTCAATTGGGTAGACTTTGGGTAGTGGGATGACGGAATCCACCAGGAGGACCTTGAAATCATAATGTCCACCTAGTGTTTGATAAAATGCTCAAATAAGCTGGAACCAAAAACTCCTTCTTAATTTGTGTTCAATTTTGTTATGTTTCTAAATAGATCAAAGTTGCTAATGTTACACCCCATATTTTCATACGTGAAAGTGTGCCATAAATAAATTGATGAAATTTCGGAAATGAGATGTTACATCCTGCATTTTGTACGTTAAAGTTTCCTTGTAAGTTAATCGACGTAAGTTCGGGAATGAGATTACTTTGGGATTATAACTATTAAGCTATTTCAAATAAGTGATAAGTAAATTCGTGAAGGTGAGAAGGTAAGAGAATCGAAGAAAATAAGTTTCGTCGAAGTTTGACAATTTGGGATAAAATATGGTCCAAGCTATAATACCCAGTATTTATGGACTAGTGTCATACAATGTACTACATGACCATGATAGTAAGGAGAATAAGGTGTGTTAAAAGTAAGTAGTATTTTAAGTCATTTGAGATAATTCTTAATTACGTGGATAATTGGTTTATTATTAGCTAATGGGGGCATTAACAAGTTAATTAAAGATTAGTGGGTGATTAATTAAGGCTCGGGATAAGCCTTAATCGTGGCAGACCCCCCCCAAAAAAAAAATTTAAAATTTTGTCTCTTAAATTATAATTGAGTGGTGGCACATTTAAGTAGATTATGTGGCTAGTCATTAGTATGTGGGCCCCACATCCATTCTAACATAAGTCATCTCTAACTCAAAAGAGAGATGCACATGTGATAAGTAACGTGAGATTTTCATATCATCTTCAACAAAATGAAGATGCTTACATCAAAATCTCCAAGACATGTGTTAGCAACGGGATTCACACAAAATGTGTTAGCAACAAGATTCACAACAAAATGAAGATATTTACATCTTCTAAGTGACGGGTCTTCAGCAAGAATTTTCATAAGAAATTATACTGTGTAATAGCAATGGGATTTGCAATTCTAAGAGAGCACGACAAAATCTTTCTCAAGAATATCATACGGATTTTTCCCTTCTCCGATATTGCCGTCACGTGTTTTGTCGCGATTGTCAAGAAAATCGACTCAAGTATGTTAAGGCTGTCCCTTCTTTCTTTTGGTATGATCCAAATGATGCAAATGAAACGAGCAAAATACGCAACTTTCATAAATGACTCTATTCATAGAAATACTAGGTGTGTCTATATTCTTAATTCCCCACGGGTCTTATTATTCTATCATCTGTTCATGGATCTCGGAAAATACATAAGTTGATAAGTTTATTTTATGACATTAATCAAAGGCATAGTGGTCCTATGATGTTCTGAGAGATTTTATTGACGTATTTCATATTCATTTTATTCATTTATACATGTACATTGATCCACGACCAGATGGCGTAATATACACGTATATTATATATATATATGGGGTATGGGAAAAAGTTGCGGCGTTATATACGCACCACCACCTGATCAGCTGGTATACATTGATGATTTGCCTATACTGGCCGAGATGATATGATGGGATGCCCTCAGAAGTTTAATGATGTTATGTACGCATATACCTATGCATGGTATGATATTTATACGCATATGCATGGCATTGTAAATATTAATGATTCCCAGAGTTATTCATGTCTATTGTTTACTAATTTTCATTCATTACATACTCGGTATATTATTTAAACTGATGTCCCTTTTGCCTGGGGATGTTGCGTTTCATGCCCGCAGGTCCCGATAAATAGGTCGAGAGTCCTCCAAGTAAGCTATCAGTTCAGTGGAAGATGTTGGTGCGCTCCATTTACTCCGGAGTTGCTATTTGGTCAGTATGATTAAGATATGTATTAATTGGTATGGCGGGGCTCTGTCCCGGCCTTTATGATAATTATTTATTCTTAGAGTCCTGTAGACAGATGTCATGTATATGAAAGATTGTATGGCCTTTTTGGCCAATGTTCAGTGTACGAGTGCTCATTGTGGCCTTATAGGCCCGTATGTCAAATGTATAAGTTTTTATATCAGATTGGGTCGTCTTATATTGAGTATTCCCTTATATTTATTCTGGTTAGCCCATGGAGGCCCGTTTGGCCCATTTCCCAATGATAGTACGATAAGAAGGATACATTACATTGGTACTCGGTTGAGTAAGGCACCAGGTGCCCGTCGCGGACCATCATTTTGGGTCGTGACAAGTACGATAAGAAGAATATGTAACGTTGGTACTCGGTTGAGTAAGGCACCGGGTGCCCGTCATGGTCCATTGGTTTGGGTCGTGAAAAAAGTGGTACCATAGCAGTTCTGTCCTAGGGAGTCTACAAGCCGTGTCTAGTAGACTCTTGTTTATAGGTGTGTTGTGCACCACACTTATAAGCAGGAGGCTACAGGGCATTTAGGACTGTCACTCTTTGTTTTTACTCTAGATCATGTGATAGAGCTCAGTTGTAAGAACTCAATTTCCTAAACTCTATCTTATTCATATTATGATGATGCCTACATCCAGAAAGGCGGTTGGTAAGAGATATAGTTGTGGAAGAGTTGAGTCAGAGGAACTCAATTTTTGCATCATGCTTATGATGGATAAATATGAGGTATTCAGCAGATCATGTGTGTACTAAGATGTGTAAATTTCTTGATAAGGATCCCTAAGGTAAAAATGTCTATCCACTCTTACGGTAAAAAGGAATAAGAGAATCGGAAGGTAGACACAAGTTTCAGCCAGCAAAAAAAGCAAGATGAAAAAAGGTACGAGCTACCCATCTAATGAAGATTATCGCAAAGGAATATAAGCCTTCTGAGTTACTTTCAACAATAACTGAGGTATGTACAATTGGCCACGCCCATCTCATTTATGCCCTATGGGCACTAACAGAAGTAGTATAAGAGAAGGAAGGATATCAAGATCTAGCTGGGGTTAGGGTAACCA
This sequence comes from Nicotiana otophora, assembly GCA_000715115.1. Lineage (NCBI taxonomy): Eukaryota > Viridiplantae > Streptophyta > Magnoliopsida > Solanales > Solanaceae > Nicotiana > Nicotiana otophora. Next base: position 55,779 of record AWOL01S0043390.1, read on the forward strand.
ACAATGGTGGATGGATTGCTAGCGTTAGCTGACATTTTCGAAAGATATTGCAAATGTGCTAATAGATCTCCTTGCGAGACGCCCATATGGTGCACTCTAAAATAGTACAACTAGATATGAGTACTACAAAGATAGGCACTGGAAGCCTGGAAAGGATAAATATTTTCTTAGTATGACTCCCGTCCCTAGTAGAGAGGGAATGTTTGGCAACCCGAAGAGCCAGTGTATGGAGCAAGGGGAGCTAAAAGCAAAAGAATATCTTGTTGAAGTTTTCGAAATAAAGTCATAGATAGAAAGGTTAGCAGGGAAATAAGCAGAGAGTTAATGAAGCATTATGAGTAAGATGTGATACATGGATGACAATGGTAGATCAAAACGATTACAGTATTATAGAGTCTATAGTCAAGTGAAGGAAAAGACGAGAGGTGACAGGCCTTGAGACAACAAAAGAGTATAGGCCATAAAGTCACATCCTCATTCTGAGAAATAAGTTCGTGACTCTACCGTGATTGCCAGAAGGAAAAGTTAGACCCCAGAATAATAGAAATCAGTATGGATTAGTGAACAAGATAAACTAAATATGCATTAGGGACTGAATGATTTGATAATGGTCGACATCACGAGAATTTTAGATTTTGTTCCGGCGATATAATAGAATGGACAACAGAAGAAGATTCGTGAGAAATTCAGAGAATGGTCATTCAGGAAGATGCTTTCCTAAAGCAAGCAATGTGAGCAAAGTTCAGCTTAAGGGACTGTATGTGCCAGTTATACTAAGTGTCACCCTCGTGAGTAAGCAAATTTATTATCCTTAGTACAGAAGGATTACCGCAAGGCGGGTAAGGGTCATCGATGATGTGAAAAGACGCCAAAGATAAAGAGGTAAAACATCTATATGTAGATCATCGAAGCACTAAATCATAGTACTCCCCCAAAAGGGGGGAATATGAAGTAATGTGGCATTAAATCAGAATTAAATGGTTCTAGTAACTATGGAATGGTAAAGGAAGAGTGCGATAAAAATAAGAAAGGGGTGAGATTGCACTTATTCAAATCCTACAGATATGCTATAATTATAGAACATTATGCAAGCACGATGTTAAGGAGAGGAAGTAAGGGTTCCAGCCCGGGATGTTTTTGATAAATAAGGAGCCAGTGCGAGAGGTAAGTTAAGACAAAAGGAATAACCTAAGAAGATTACGCGGAATATTGATAGGAGAATGGGCCAACGAGTAGTTAGTAGTTGATCTAGGAAGAGCCTAGTTATGGATAAACAAGAGGACATAGACAAATCAACAGATTGTGAGGTGAACATAGTGAACCCCAACATGGGGAATTCAGTCTCGCAGATATGACATCGTGATCCTTGAGATATATTCAGATAGAAGTTGGGGTAGTTAAATGTAAATAAAAGAGAATGTCACTGGAAAAGTCAAAATATTAGTTCAGAAGCAATCCTACAAGCATAAGGGCGTGGAAATAAGTAACTACGGATAATTATAGGCGGGGAAGAACATCAAAAATTCCGTCAAGTATACAATGTGATAAGCTTGTAACTTTACAAGAGCCAAAAGGTCTCCCTAAATACTACAACGAAAGTCTAGCTGAGGAAATAAGGAAGAAGGCTTCAACCTAAGCACAGTGACCTAAAGAGGAAATGGTCTTGTAACTACAGTCTCACAACAACATTGTATGCACTCCATAAGGAAGTGGAACCTAGCGTGGGTAATGAGTGGAAAATGAAACCAAAAGTAATATTCGAGACCATATGAATTGCACAAAATTCAGACATGCATGGGAACTAAGATAAGCTAAGTATGCACGCAACAAGTTGGCAAAAAGACCAGGAAAAGTAATTGCTTACGTTTAAAGAAAGCTGAGATGGAACAAAAGGAATTATTCGGTCAATGATCCAGAGTTAGTTTTGTTATGAACGCACTGAAGATTTTGGAGTTTTATCCATGCAGCATGTATGTTGACAATCATACAGCTGTAGAAGACTCTGGTATAAGTTAAAAGAAAGAATTGAGTCCAGGTCATAGACAAGGGATTGAATTGTTATCACGGATATTCCATATCGTCTATGAAAGGCTAAAGTAAAAACTAATATCAGGAGCCGCAGATCGAAAGATAGCTTAAGCCTACATAAAGAATGATTAGAATGAAGAGGAAACTAAAGAGTTACATCACCCAAGTCAATCAGGAGTCTAATTATTGGACCCAAAAAATTTCAGGAATCGTGATTGAGAACATAGAAGAATCACTCTTAATATCAGAGGTACAAGAGAGATAGTACAATAGCCATATTCTATAACAGCTCTACGATAAAGTCAGTTAGAAGAGTACTAGCCTTATAAGAAATTAGTATGAAGCTCCCACCGGATTGTGTATGCACCAGTGGTGCAAGTATTATAATAGAGCTTCAAGGTGTGGTTGTGAATTATACCTGTGTTAAAGCGAGGTCATGAAAGAGATAGAAGACGTGATGCGAGATTTAAAGGTAAGTAAGGTAAAGGTGAACAACATACGAGATACTCGAATGCAGAAGGTTGTGAATAATCCATACTACAGATAGAAGTTTAGAAGCGCTGGGATTCAGTATCCAGAAATGGTAGTGGCGTCGTCAGTGGCATATCTTCCAACCTATGGTTTTTAAGTATCGAGAGGCCTAGTTAAGGGAGTGAAGAAGAGATAGAAACGATGTGATATCTCTCTTGATATTCCAAGATGACATAAGGAAATCTACGATACATGTAAGTTGAAGGAAGGTTGCGAGTAGTATAAAAAGATTTTATGGTAAAGTGACAAGCTAAAGTATGGTAAAGTGACAAGGTTTTAGGAAGATAAGAGTAAGGATAAGAAAGGGCGAGTGAGAAAGTGACGAGAATGGATAAGTCCTCAGGGTTAAGATCGTGAAAACAAGAGAGCTGATGGTTTCTCTAAGTTATAGAATGCTCAGTATAGCCGGAATAAACTCAAAGGAGTCTAAGACTAGTAGCATTCAGAAGAAATGGAATGCTGCCCTGGTAGTAGAATTAGGGTGTAATTGTGATAGATGAAGGATGACATTTCGGCCTTCGATGTAGTAATGATTTCATAAATTGTACAGGATTAAAATACCCATGTACGGTGAATCACATTGGGATGCTATGAAATACAGTTATGGATGTACGGTATCGCCCCTAGGTGGATCAGAAAAATCACTTCAAATGTTCCTCGATGCAACGTAAGCCCTAGTGGCAATGTATTACGTAAGAGGTTTCAAGTTATCAGTAGTCGATGGTAGATCAACATTGAGGTGAATAAATAATGGATGGATAAAAGTTACAACAGTATGAGTTGAGATCAGGCTGTCATTCTTAAGATGAACAGTAACGAAGAAGCATTAAAGGACTTAGATTTATATATAGAATAAACAACGAAAGTAACTTGGAGTTTGGTAGCAGACCTCAGTAACGACAAATCGAAGTAAGAGTTATGGTATAGTATGGCGTACTTAGATGTAGTAAGACTAATGATGCCTAGATGAACAACTTTTCATAATTTTGTATGTGTTCACAAAGTGAGGCCTAGAGATTGGCTAAAAGCTGGAGGAAAGAGGAGAGAAAAGTCGCATAGGCACACATACAAGGTCAGAGTCATACAAGCTGCATGATAGAAGGTAGCAATAGTTAAGAGATTGAAAGAATTTCGACCGCAAGTCATGGTATGAGAAAGAGGCCTAAGGGGGGAATACCCTGGCCGTTGGATTTATTCGCAGAACTGTTGCCTAGATGGCAAGGAGAGTACTAAAGTATTCACAAGAGCTGTAGGTTATGATAATGATAAGTGCATCAGTCAACATTCGATAACGAATGTTCCAAAGGGGGGAATGATGTTACACCCCATATTTTCGTACGTGAAAGTATGCCATAAGTAAATTGATAAAAGCTCGAAAATGAGATGTTACATCCCGCATTTTTGTACATTAAAGTTTCCTCGTAAGTTAATCGACGTAAGTTCAGGAATGAGATTACTTTGGGATTATAAGTATTACGCTATTTCAAACAAGTGATAAGTAAATTCGTGAGGGTGAGAGGGTAACCGAATCGAAGAAAGTAAGTTCCGTCGAAGTTTGACAATTTGGGATAAAATACGGTCCAAGCTATAATACCCGATATTTATGGACTAGTACCATACAAGGTACCACATGACCATGATAGTAAGGTGTGTTAAAAGTAAGAAGTATTTTAAGTCATTTGAGATAATTCTTAATTACGTGGGTAATTGGTTAATTATTGGCTAATGGGGGAATTAAAAAGTTAATTAAATATTAGTGGGTGCTTAATTAAGACTTGGGATAAACCTTAAACGTGGCAGCC
>AWOL01S0043390.1:60430-73724 GCA_000715115.1 Nicotiana otophora
CCCCCACCCCCCCTCCATTTCAAAATTTTGAATCTTAAACTATAATTGAGAGGTGGCACATTTAAGTAGATTATGTGTCTTAATCATTAGTATGTGGGTCCCACATCCATTCTAACATAACTCATCTCTAACTCAAAAGAGAGATGCATATGTGATAAGTAACGTGAGATTTTCATATCATCTTCAACAAAATGGACATGCATACATCAAAATCTCCAAGACATATTTTATCAACGGGATTCACACAAAATGTGTTAGCAACGAGATTCACAACAAAATGAAGATATTAACATCTTCTGACGGGTCTTCAGCAAGAATTTTCATACGAACTTATACTGTGTAATAGCAACGGGATTTGCAATTCTAAGAGAGCATGGTAAAATCTTTCTCAAGAATATCATACTTATTTTTCCCTACTCCGATCTTGTCGTCACGTGTTTTATCGCGATTGTCAAGATAATCGACTCAGGTATGTTAAGGCTATCCCTTCTTTCTTTTTGCATGATCCAAATGATACAAATGAAACGAGCAAAATACGCAACATTCATAAATGACTCTATTCATAGAAATACTAGGGGTGTCTATATTCTTAATTCCCCATGTGTCTTATTATTCTATCATTTGTTCATGGGTCTCTGAAAATACGTAAGTTGATAAGTTTATTTTATGACATTAATCAAAAGCATAATGGTCCTATGACATTCCGAGAGATTTTATTGACGTATTTCATATGCATTTCATTCATTTATACATGTACATTGACACATGACCAGATGGCATAATATACACGTATATTATATGTATATGGGATATGGAAAAAGGTTACGACATTATATACGCACTACCACCTGATCAGCTGGTGTATGTTAATGATTTGCCCACACTGGCCGAGATGATATGATGGGATGCTCTCAGAGGCTTGATGATGTTATGTACGTATATACCTATGCATGGTATGACATTTATATGCATATGCATGGTATGATAAATATTAATGAGTCACAGAGTTATTCAGACTTACATGTTGAGTCTTTTACTCCATGTTTATCTGATGTCTATTGTTTACTGATTTTCATTCCTTACATAATCGGTACATTATTTGTACGGATGTCCCTTTTGCCTGGGGACGCTGCGTTTCATGCCCGCAGGTCCCAATAGATAGGTCGAGAGTCCTCCAAGTAGGCTATCAGCTCAGCGAAAGATGCCCGGATTTGCTATTTGGTTAGTATGATTAAGATATGTATTGATTGGTATGGCGGGGCTCTGTCCCGACCTTTATGACAATTATGTATTCATAGAGGCTTGTAGACAGATGTCATGTATATGAAAGATTGTATGGCCTTGTTGGCCTATGTTCAGTGTACGAGTGCTCATTGTGGCCTTATAGGCCTGTATATCAAATGTATAAGTTTTTATATCAGATTGGGACGTCTTATATTGAGTATTCCCTTATGTTTATTCTGGTTAGCCCATGGTGGCCCGTTTGGCCCATTTGCCAATGACAGTTCGATAAGAAGGATACGTTATGTTGGTACTTTGTTGAGTAAAGCACCGGGTTCCAGTCGCGGCCCATCGGTTTGGGTCGTGACAAGTACGATAAGAAGAATATGTAACGTTGGTACTCGGTTGTGTGAAGCACCGGGTGCCCGTCGCAGTCCATCAGTTTGGGTCGTGAAAGCTAAGATTTCCGAAACATTGTATTAATTTACGGAAGCTCAAAGCGAGGTATGTTGGCTAAACCTCTCTCGTAGAATTGAATCCCACGATGTCCTTCTATGTCCCGAGTTGTTCATTATAACTTGACTATTCCGAGAAAGCTTTGTGTCAAAATATATATATTCAATATGTATTCCAAATGCTCTTTTCATGTTATGTTACTATTTGAAAATGTGTTCAATGTATGGGTGGTGTATCTAAATGTTATGACTTCAAGTCGTGTTTCAAATGAAAGCTATTATGCCAAATTATGTAGAAATCTCAATGTGCTTAGACACTTATTTGCTCACATGTGTACTCAAAGTCTTGAATAGAAATGATTTGTTATTGAGGATCCGTGATGATGTTTGAAAGTGAAAGAGGTGAGCATGAAATGTGAAATCCGGCCAACGTGCCAAGAATGATATTACATTTGGACCACTAGTGCCAATGAAACTGAGAAACGTGTAAAAGATGTTGAAATGAGTTGTAAATCTTTTAAATAATAAACACATTGGGAGTATAGTTAGTCATCGAGGAAGGGTAGGTTGAAATAGTCTAACCCCGAAACTACGCGTGCCGGTGTAGGAATGAATTGTGATTATTCCCCTCATTTGGGATGAGATTGATGTGATGAGAATATTCCCCTTTATTGGGATGAAATTATTGCTAGAAAAAGGTGATGTCGATCCACACGGCATTTTGGTGAGACGGCCTAGCCGGTCGGGTCGTGATCGGATGCCATGCCGCACACATGGTGGTGATTGTGCTTGAAACTGTGATTGAGATAATGATTGAAATCGTGATAGTGATTGTGATTGTGGTTGATGTCTTTGGGTGAGACGGCCTAGTCGATCGGGCCGTGATCAAACTCCGTGCTAATATCACGGTGCTATATTGATGCTAAGATCTCCCAACCTAAAATAATGGAAATTTACTTGAAAACTACCCTTGCTACTAACTTGATGTTTTAGTATTGTTTGAGGCTTCCATTGATTTTATGACTGTTTTTCCTTGTATTGTTACCTATTCTAATGAGAAGGTGTTTATTCATACATACTAGTACTATTCCATATGTACTAACGTTGTTTTGTTTCAGGGGCGCTACATCTTTAATGGATGCAGGTGGTTCCACAGCAGGCGGTGTTGATTAGTGATAGCGGTACACCCTCTTCCCAACTGACTTGGTGAGCCCCTCTTTATTTTGGGGTCGTGTATCTTTTGTCCCATGTGTATTATGTTTTGAGGTATAGCTGGGGCCTTGTTGCCGGCACTATCATAGTACTCTTTTTATCCATTAGAGGCTCCGTAGACATAATATAGTTTGTATGTTGGTGCTGGGAAGTTCAAACTAGTAATGTTGTATTTGTACCACTTGTTACACTTTCAACTATGAAAGTGTATGTATTTTGAAACTCATAAATGATGTAACTAATGATAATGAATCGATATTGTTCACATGATCCTCCTCATTGTCTAATTAATGAAATATATCTCCTCTTTATTCATGAGTGAGTTCGGATAGATGGTATTGTACAAGCTTGCTCGGTCGGGTTATATCGGTTGAGCGCCGGTCGCGCTCCCCGAGGTCGGAGCGTGACAAACTTGGTATCAAAGCCTAAGGTTTTAAAGTATCCTAGGATGTCTCAGAGCTGTGTCTAGTAGATTCTTTCTTATCGGTGTGTTGTTGACCACATCGATAATTAAGAGGCTTCTTGGGCATTTAGGAATCATACCCTTCTTTGATGTTCTAGATCGTGCGATAAAGCTGATTGTAAGAATGTCCGTCCTCTATCTTGTCCATTGCTCTAATTTTCAGTATATGGCGCCTAGGAAGAATGCAAGAACTGGCCAAGGAGCCAATGCAACCCAGGAGTGGCAGATGATTCTTTACTTGATGATGGGGGTAAGCACCCGAGGGGTGAAAATATTCCCCCGGCTACTACTCTGCCTGACTCTACTACTCCTGTTCAGATTGCACCCATTTCTACACCTACTGAGGGTGCAACGATCCCTCCAACTGATATTCTAGTTCCACCTCCAGCCCCAGCTTCCGTTCCCGATGTTTCAAAGGGGGATCTTAGGGGAGCCATACAGATGTTGAGTCATATAGTGGCTTCTCAGGTCCAGAGATTTAATGTTGTGCCTACTTTTTAAAGTCAGCTAGGGGATTCTGCTAGTTCCAGGGTGAACAAGTTCCATCAGTTAGATCCTCCAATGTTCACGGGTACTAATTCCGAGGAGGACCCGTAGGACTTCATTGATGACATGCACAAGACTCTTCGAGTTATGCATGCTACTGAGACAGAAGTAGTTGAGTTGGCTTCCTTTCACCTAAAAGAGGTGGCATATTCTTGGTTTGAATTGTGGGAGGAGTCCCGTGAGGAGGGGAGCCCTCCGGCGAGGTGGAATGAGTTTGCCGATGCTTTCATTGATCATTTCTTGCCTACCGAGACTAAGGCAGCCCGTGCCGCTGAGTTTGAGAGCTTAAGGCAAGGTAGCCTGAGTGTGTGGGAGTACCATATGAGATTCGTGTGGATGTCCAAGTATGTTGTGTATATGCTGTCCACTATGGAGGCGAGAGTGTGCTAGTTTGTGTAGGGCCTTAGCCCCTTGGTTATTAATGAGGCCGCTACAGCTGCCTTGAATACAAATATGAACTATATGAAGATGGTGGCATTTGCTCAAACTACAGAGAACCGTAAATTGAAGAATAGAATTAAGCGAGAAGGTAGCAGCAAGGTCCGGTCCGTGGGCAACTTTGGTGATCCTTTTGGTGGTGGTGGTGGTAAATCCGCATTCAGGCGAGGGTCATCAGGGCCATCCTAGTCTTTTGCTTAGTCTTCAGTCAGTGCACCGCCATCTAGGCCCAGTCAGAAGCAGTGGAGTCATTTTAGGCCCGATCAGTGCAACAGAGGATCCTACCAGCATGGTCGGCCTGGTGGGAGATTCCGACAGCAGTATAGGACCCCATGATCTAGGTGCGGGAAGATGCACTTTGGAGTCTTCTACATGGACCTACCCATATGCTACGAGTGCGGATTGAAGGGTCACATCTAGAACACAGCCAACCAGTTCTACAGTTACTACATCCGAAGCACCTCCTCCAACTCGAGGCACTCAAGCACCCACAGGGCGTGGTGTATCTAGGGGTGGTGCACAAAGTTTGGGAGGACCCAGCCGTTTCTATGCTATGTATGGTCGCCAGAGTGCAGAGGCTTCTCTAGTTGTTGTCACAGGTATACAAACTATCCAATGTCATGATGTATATGCTCTTATTGATCCTGGTTCCACTTTGTCCTATGTCACTCCTTATGTTGCTATGGAATTTGGGATAGAACAGGAATAACTTCATGAGCCGATCTCTATATCTATTCTGGTTGGTGAGTTTCTTGCAGTTGCGCGGGTTTATAAGGATTATGTTGTTACGATGCATGGTTAGGACACCATGGCCGATCTCATTGAATTGGAGATGGTTGATTTTGATGTAATCATGGGGATGGACTGGCTTTATTCACATTTTACTAAGCTTGATTGTCGAACCAGAACCGTTAGGTTTGAGATTCCAAATGATGTAGTTATTGAATGGAAGGGGGATGATGTGGTGCCGAAGGGTAGAATTATTTCTTACCTTAAGGCTATGAAGATGATCTACAAGGGGTGTATTTACCATTTTATCCTCGTTACGGACACTGACGATGAGGCACCTACACTTGAGTTTGTACCAGTTGTGAATGAATTTTCGGAGGTCTTTCCGGATGAGCTCCCTAGGATCCCACCATACAGGGAGATTGACTTTGCGATTGATGTGATGGCAGGCACACAACCTATATCCATTCCACCCTACAGAATGGCACCAGCAGAATTGAAGGAGCAAAAGGAACAATTGAAGGATTTGTTAGAGAAGGGTTTCATTCGGCCGAGTGTGTCACCTTGGAGCGCACCGATCCTCTTTGTAAGGAAGAGGGACGGGTCACTGGAATGTGTATAAACTATCGGCAGCTCAACAAGGTTACAATCAAGAATAAGTACCCACTGCCAAGGATATATAACCTGTTTGACCAATTGCAGGGTGCTAATTACTTCTCCAAAATTAATTTGTGATCCAGGTATCACCAATTGAAGATCAGGGAGCAGGATATTCCGAAAATTGCTTTCAGGACCCGTATGGGCACTTTGAATTCCTGGTAATGTCTTTTGGGCTAACAAATGCCCTAGCAGCTTTCATGGTTCTTTTGGATCGAGTCTTCAAGCCTTTTCTTGACTCTTTTGTGATAGTTTCCGTTGATGATATTCTGGTATATTCATGAAGTCGAAAGAGACCATGCTGATCATCTCAGGACAGTTCTACAGACTCTGTATCAGCAGCAGTTGTATGAGAAGTTTTTGAAATGTGAATTTTGCCTTGAATCTGTTACATTCTTGAGTCATGTTGTCTCTAGAGAAGGAATTAAGGTTGACCCATAGAAGATTACAGCGGTAAAGAATTGGCCTAGACCTACAACCCCAAAAGAGATTCTCAGTTTCTTGGGCTTAGCTGGATATTACAGGAAATATGTGGAAGGGTTCTCTACTCTTGCCTCTCTGTTGACTAAATTGACACAGAAGGCGATTAAATTCCAATGGTCAGATGCTTGTGAAAGGAGCTTCCAAGAGTTAAAATCAAGATTGACTATGGCACCGGAGTTGACTCTACCAAAGGGTACATATGGGTTTATGGTATATTGTGATGCTTCAAGAATCGGACTTGGGTGTGTATTAATGCAACATGGCAAGGTGATAGCTTATACTTCTAGGCAACTCAAGAATCATGAAAAACACTATCCAACACATGACTTAGAGCTTGTAGTGGTGGTATTTGCATTTAAGATTTTGCGTCTTTATTTGTATGGGGTCCATATGGATATATTCACGGACAATAAGAGCGTTCAATATATTTTCAAACAGAAGGAATTGAATCTGAGGCAGAGAAGATGGCTTGGGTTACTCAAGGTGTTACACCCCATGTTTTCATACGTGAAAGTACGCTGTAAGTAAATTGATGAAAGCTTAGAAATGAGATGTTACATCCCGCATTTTCGTACGTTAAAATTTCATTGTAAGTTAATCGACGTAAGCTCGGGAATGAGATTTATTTTGAGATTATAAGTATTACGCTATTTCAAATAAGTGATAAGTAATTTTGTGATGGTGAGGAGGTAAGCAAATCGAAGAAAATGAATTTCGTCGAAGTTTGACATTTGGAGATAAAATACGGTTCAAGATATAATACCCGGTATCTATGGACTTGTGCCATACAAGGTACCACATGACCATGATAGTGAGGTGTATAAGGTATGTTAAAAGTGAGTAGTATTTTAAGTAATTTGGGTTAATTCTTAATTATGTGGGTAATTGGTTAATTATTAGATTAGTGGGGGATTAATAAGTTGATTAAGGAAAGGGGTGAATTATTTTGGATAAACTTTATAAGCTCCTAACGTGACAGCCCAAGAGGTCTTACTTAAAGCCCAAATAGTGACTCTTGGTTAGGAAATTAGGTGGCATTTTGGGAGATTTTTGGGTTGCTAAGTCATCCTAAGTGGGGCCCACTCCCAAAGGTTAAGAGAACCTCTCTAAATTCACAAAATGAAAATGCTTATATCTAATCTTCAGTAACGGATGGAGCTCACAACTTTAAAATATCTCTTTACTTCATTAAAAGAGATGCATCTACAAGTAACGGATGTGAAAGCCACCAACAGAATTCATACAACCTACAAAATTCTATAAGCAGCGTGATAATTTGCAATAGCAACGTGATTTCTTCAACATTTCATACGAAGACTACTTAATATTATAGTAACGTGGGATTTGCGATTCTAAGGGAGTACAGTGAAATCTTTCTCAAAAATATCATACGGATGTTTCCCTACTCTGATCTTGCCATCACGTGTTTTGTCGCAATTGTCGTGTGTTAAGGGGGTTCTTAAGAGAATCAACTCAGGTATGTTAAGGCTATCCCTTCTTTCTTTTTGGCATGATACATACAATAAAAACGAAACGAGCAAATGCAAAACTTCCATAAATAAATCTATTTATAGAAATGCTAGATATGCTTATGTTCTTGATTCCCCATGTGTCCTATTATTTTATGATCTGTTCATGGGTCTCAGAAAATACGAAAGTTAATAACTTTTACTTCATGCTATTAATCAGAGGCATAATAGTCTTATGATGTTTAAAGAGATTTTAATGACGTATTTTATATGCATTTCATACATTTATACAAGCACATTGACCCATGACCAGATAGCATTATATACGCCTATATATATGTATATATATGTATATGGGATATGGGAAAAGGTTACGACGTTATATACGCACCACCACCTGATCAGCTGGTATACGTTAATGATTTGCCCACACTGGCCGAGATGATATGATGGGATGCTCTCAGAGGCTTGATGATGTTATGAACGCATATACCTATGCATGGTATGACATTTATATGCATATGCATGACATTATAATAATAAATAATTCACAGAGCTATTCAGACTTACATGTCGAGTCTTTTACTCCTTGTTTCTCTCATGTCTATGATTTACTGATTTTCATTCCTTACATACTCGGTACATTATTTGTACTGATGTCCTTTTTGCCTGGGGATGCTATATTTCCTGTCCGCAGGTCCAGATAAATAGGTCGAGAGTCCTCCAAGTAGGCTATCAGCTCAGTGGAAGATGTTGGTGCACTTCATTTGCTTCGGAGTTGCTATTTGGTCAGTATGATTAAGATATTGGTATGGCGGGGCTCTGTCCCGGCCTTTATGATAATTATTTATTCTTAGAGGCTTGTAGACATGCCATATATATGAAAGATTGTATGGCCTTTTTGGCCTATGTTTTAAGTATATAATGGATCACATTGGCCTTATAGCTTGTATGTCACAGGTATGAGTTTCTATATCAGGTTGGCTCGTTCTATGTTGGGTATTCCCTCATGTTTACTCTGTTTATCTCATGACACCCCTTCTGGCCCACTTACCTATGATGATGTAATATGAAAGATATGTTACGTTGGTACTCGATTGAGTAAAGTACCGGGTGCCCATCGCGGCCCATCGGTTTGGGTCATGACAAAAGTGGTATCATAACAGTTCTGTCCTAGGGAGTCTATAAGCCGTGTCTAGTAGACTCTTGTTTATGGGTGTATTGTGCACCACACTTATAAGCAGGAGGCTACAGGACATTTAGGACTGTCACTCTTTCTTTTTACTCTAGATCGTGTGATAGAGCTCAGTTGTAAGAACTCAATTTCCTAAATTCTATCTTATTCATAATACGATGATGCCTATATCCAGAAACATGGTTGGTAAGAGATATAGTTGTTGAAGAGTTGAGTCAGAGGAACTCAATTTTTGCATCTTGCTTATCATGGATAAATATGAGGTATTCAGCAGATCATGTGTGTACTAAGATATGTAAATTTCTTGATAAGGATCCCTAAGGCAAGAATGTCTATCCACTCTTACAGTAAAAAGGAATAAGAGAATCGGAAGGTAGACACAAGTTTCAGCCAGTAAAAAAATCAAGATGAAAAAAGGTACGAGCTACCCAGCTAATGAAGATTATCGCAAAGGAATATAAGCCTTCTGAGTTACCTTCAACAATAACTGAGGTATGTATAATTGGCTACACCCACCTCATTTATGCCTTATGGGGGCTAACAGAAGTAGTATAAGAGAAGGCAGGACATCAGGATCTATCTGGGGTTAGGGTAACCAAAAATGGTGGTTGGATTGTTAGCGTTAGGTGACATTTCCGAGAGATATTTCAAATGTGCTAATAGATCTCCTTGTGAGACGCCCATATGGTGCACTCTAAAATAGTACAAATAGATATGAGTACTACAAAGATAGGCACTCGAAGCATGAAAGGGATAAATATTTTCTTAGTATGACTCCCGTCCCTAGTAGAGAGAGAATGTTACGCAACTCGAAGAGTCGGTGTATGGAGCAAGGGGAGCTAAAAGCAAAAGAATGTCTTGTTAAAGTTTTCTGAATAAAGTCATAGACAGAAATGTTAGCAGGGAAATAAGCAGAGAGTTAATGAAGCATTATGAGCAAGATGTGATACATGGATGACAATGGTAGATCAAAAAGATGACAGTATTACAGAGTCTATAGTCAAGAGAAGGAAAAGACGAGAGGTGACAGGCCTTGAGACAACAAAAGAGTATAGGCCGTAAAGTCACATCCTCATTTTGAGAAATAAGTTCATGACTCTACCGTGATTACCAGAAGGAAAAGTTAGACCCCAAAATAATAGAAATCAGTATGAACAAGATAAACTAAACATGAATTAGGGACTGAATGATTTGATAATGGTCGATATCACGAGAATTTCAGATTTTGTTCCGGCAATATAATAGAATGGGACTATATGTGCCAGTTATTCTAAGTGTCACCCTCGCGAGTAAGGAAATTTATTATCTTTAGTACAGAAGGATTACCGCAAGGTAGGTAAGGGTCATCGATGATGTGAAAAGACACCAAAGATGAAGAGGTAAAACATCTATATGTAGATCATCGTAGCACTAAATCATAGTACTCCCTCAAAAGGGGGGAATATGGAGTAATATGGCATTAAGTCAGAATTAAATGTTTCTAGTAACTATGGAATGGTAAAGGAAGAGTGCGATAAAAATAAGAAAGGGGTGAGATTGCACTTATTCAAATCATACAAATATGCTGCAATTCCAGAACATTATGCAAGCACAACGTTAAGGAGAGGAAGTAAGGGTTCCAGCCCGGGATGTTTTTGATAAATAAGAGCCAGTGTGAGAGGTAAGTTAAGACAAAAGGAATAATCTAAGAAGATTACGCAGAATATTGATATGAGAATGGGCCAACGAGTAGTTAGTAATTCATCCAGGAAGAGCCTAGTTATGGATAAACAAGAGAACACAGACAAATCAACAGATTGTTCAAGGTGAACATAGTGAACCCCAACATGGGGAATTCAGTCTCGCAGATATGACATTGTGATCCTTGAGATATATTCAGATAGGAGTTGGGGTAGTTAAAGGTAAATAAAAGAGAATGTCACTGGAAAGACAGTCAAAATATTAGTTCAGAAGCAACCCTATAAGTTTCGTTATGAACGCACTCAAGATTTCGGAGTTTTATCCATGCAGCATGTATGTTGAAAATCATATAGTTGTAGAAGACTCTGGTATAAGTTAAAAGAAAGAATTGAGTCCAGGTCATAGACAAGGGATTGAATTGTTAGATGATGGTATCACGGATATTCCTTAGCGTCTATGAAAGGCTAAAGTAATAACTAATATCAGGAGCCGCAGATCGGAAGATAGCTTAAGCCTACATAAAGACTGATTAGAAGGAAGAGGAAACTAAAGAGTTACATCACCCAAGTAAATCAGGAGTCTAATTATTGGACCCAGAAAATTTCAGGAATCGTGATTGAGAACATAGAAGAATCACTCTTAATATCAGAGGTACAAGAGAGATAGTACAACAGCCATATTCTATAACAGCTCTACGATAAAGTCAGTTAGAAGAGTACTAGCCTTATAAGGAGTCAGTATGAAGCTCCCACCGGATTGTGTATGCACCAGTGGCGCAAGTATTATAATAGAGCTTCAAGTTGTGGATGTGAATTATACCTGTGTTAAAGCGAGGTCATGAAAGAGATAGAAGACATGATGCGAGATTTTAAGGTAAGTAAGGTAAAGGTGAACAACGTACAAGATACTCAAATTCAGAAGGTTGTGAATAATCCATACTACAGATAGAAGTTTAGAAGTGCTGGGATTCAATATCCAGAAATGGTAGCAGCATCGTCAGTGGCATATCTACCAACCTATGGTTTCTAAGTATCGAGAGGTCTAGTTAAGAGAGTGAAGAAGAGTTAGAAATGATGTGATGTCTCCCTTGATGTTCCAAGATGACATAAGGAAATCTACGATACAAGTAAGTTGAAGGAAGGTTACGAGTAGTATAAAAGATATGTGTAGGTCGCAAGCTAAAGTATGGTAAAGCGACAAGGTTTTAGGAAGACAGGAGTAAGGATAATAAAGGGAGAGTGAGAAAGTGACGAGAATGGATAAGTCATCGGGGTTGAGATCGTGAAAACAAGAGAGCTGATGGTTTCTCTAAGTTATAGAAAGCTCAGTATAGCTTGAATGAACTCAAAGAAGTCTAAGACTAGTAACATTTAGAAGAAATAGAATGCTACCTTGGTAGTAGAATGAGGGTGTAATTGTGATAGATGAACGATGGCATTTTGGCCTTCGATTGAGTAATGATTTCATGAATTGTACAAGATTAAAATACCCACGTACGGTGAATCACATTGGGATGCTATGAAATACAGTTATGGATGTATGGTATCGCCCCTAGGTGGATCAGGAAAATCACTTCAAATGTTCCCCGATGCAACGTAAGCCCTAGTGGCAATGTATTATGTAAGAGGTTTCAAGTTATCAATAGTAGATGGTAGATCAACATTGAGGTGAATCAACAATGGATGAATAAAAGTTACAACAGTATGAGATGAGATCAGGCTGTCATTCTTAAGATGAACAGTAACGAAGAAGCATTAAAGGACTTAGATTTATACATATAGAATAAGCAACGAAAGTAACTTGGAGTTTAGTAGCAGACCTCAGTAACGACAAACCGAAGTAAGAGTTTTGGTATAGTATGACCTACTTAGATGTAGTAAGACTAATGATGCCCAGAGGAATAACTTTTCATAATTTTGTATATGTTCACAAAGTGAGGCCTAGAGATTGGCTAAACGCTGGAGGAAAGAGGAGAGAAAAGTCGCATAGGCGCACATACAAGGTCAGAGTCATACAAGCTGCATGATAGAAGGTAGCAATAGTTACGAGATTGAAAGAATTCTGACCGCAAGTCATGGTATGAGAAAGAGGCCTAAAGGGGGGAATACCCTAGCCGTTGGATTTATTCATAGAACTGTTGCCTAGATGGCAAGGAGAGTACTAAAGTATTCACAAGAGCTACAGGTTATGATAATGATAAGTGCATCAGTCAACATACCAGGACGAATGTTCCAAAGGAGAGAATAATGTTACAACCCATGTTTTCGTATGTGAAAGTATGCCATAAGTAAATTGATGAAAGCTCGGAAATAAGATTTTACATCCCGCATTTTTGTACATTAAAGTTTCATCGTAAGTTAATCGACGTAAGTTCGGGAATGAGATTACTTTGGGATTATAAGTATTACGCTATTTCAAACAAGTGATAAGTAAATTCGTGAAGGTGAGAGGGTAAGCGAATCGAAGAAAGTAAGTTCCGTCAAAGTTTGACAATTTGGGATAAAATAAGGTCCAAGCTATAATACCCGGTATTTATGAACTAGTACCATACAATGAACCACATGACCATGATAGTAAGGTGTATAAGGTGTGTTAAAAGTAAGTAGTATTTTAAGTCATTTGAGATAATTCTTAATTATGCGGGTAATTGGTTAATTATTGGCTAATGGAGGAATTAAAAAGTTAATTAAATATTAGTGGGTGCTTAATTAAGGCTTGGGATAAGCCTTAAACGTGGTAGCCCCCC
>AWOL01S0043392.1:4666-15862 GCA_000715115.1 Nicotiana otophora
CCCGGACTTGGATCGCCTAATATTTTTTTTCGGGCCATATTCACCATTTCGTCATGATCGTTCCTCATGTTTTGCGGTTTTCGGCAAAAAAACTAGAATTCCGCCCGATTCCCATATTTTCGTGTGCTATAGCCCACGCCTCCCAAGTGGTACCGGGACCGCCGGACCCCGATCTCCTAAAATTTTTCCGGGCCATTAAACTTGACCTAAGGAACTATAGTCACAGCCCCGCCATGATCGTTCCTCAATTTTTGCGTTTTTCGGCCAAAGAACTAGAATTTCTCCGGATTCCCATATTTTCGTGTGCTATAGCCCACACCTTCCCAGTGGGTAGGCCCCCCGGAGCCGGATCGCTTAAATTTTTTCAGGCCTTCAAATACAACCTAAGGAAGACCACCCTGCCATTACCTTTCCTCATTTCTTGTATTTTACGGCCAAAAAATTAGAATTCCGCCCGGTTCCCATATTTTTGTGAGCTATAGCCCATGCCTTCCAAGTGGGTCGGGCCCCCCGGACTCGGATCGCCTAAAATTTTTTCGGGCCATCAAATATGACCTAAAGAACCATAGTCAGCGACCTGCCATGACCGTTCCTCGTTTTGCATTTTACGGCTAAAGAACTAGAATTCCGCCTTATTCACATATTTTCGTGTGCTATATAGCCCGCACCTTCCAAGTGATCCCGGGACTCCCAGACCACGATCGCCTAAAATTTTTCCGGGCCATCAAATACGACCTAAGGAACCATAGTCACCGCCCCGCCATGATCGTTCCTCATTCTTTGCATTTTACGGCCAACAAACTAGAATTCCGCCCCATTCCCATATTTTCTTGTGCTATAGCCCACGCCATGAGAGTTGGCCGGCCCCCCAGACTCGGATAGCCTATATTTTTCCGGGCCATCAAATATGACCTAAAGAACCATAGTCACCACCCTGCCATGACCGTTCCTCATTTTTTGCGTTTTACGTCCAAAAAACTGGAATTCCGCCCGATTCCCATATTTTCGTGTGCTATAGCCCACACCTTACAAATGGTTCCGTGACCACCGGACCCTGATCGCCTAAAATGTTTTCGAGCAATCAAATATGACCTAAAGAAACATAGTCACCGCCCTGTCATGACCGTTCCTCATTTTATTGCGTTTTACGGCCAAAAAACTAGAATTTCGACCGATTCCCATATTTGCGTGTGCTATAGCCCACGCCTTCCGAGTAGGCCCGGGCCCCCCGGACCCGGATCGCCTAAAATATTTCCGGGCCATCAAATACGACCTAAGGAACCATAGTCACCGCCCCGCCATAATCGTTCCTTATGTTTTGCGTTTTACGGCCAAAAATCTAGAATTTCCCCCGATTCCCATATTTTTGTGTGTTATAGCCCACGGCTTCTGATTAGGTCGGGCCCACCAGACTCGGATCGCCTAAAAAAGTTTCGGTCCATCACATACGACCTAATGAACCATAGTAACCGCCCCGCATTAACCGTTCCATGATTTATTTGTGTTTAACGTCTAAAAAACTAGACTTTCGCTCGATTTATTGTTTTGTGCATCCCACGCCTTCCCAGTGGGTAGGGTCGCCAGGACCCGGATAGTTTAAGTTTTTTCTGGGCCATCGAATATGACCTAAGTACCCATAGTCACCGTCGCTCCATGACTGTTCGTCATGTTTTTGCATTTTACGGCCAAACAACTAGAATTTTGCCCGATTCCCATATTTTCGTGTGCTATAGCCCACGCCTTCCGAGTTGGACAAGGCCCCCCGATACCGAATCGCCTAATGAACCATAGTCACCGCCCCGCCATGACCTTTCCTTGTTTTTTTGTGTTTTACGGCCAAAAATCTAGAATTCCGCCTGATTCCCATATTTTCGTGTGCAGCCCATGCCTTCCCAGTGGGTAGGGCCGCCCGGACTCGGATATTTTAAAATTTGCTGGGCCATCGAATACAACCTAAGGAATCATAGTCTCCGCCTTCCATGACCGTTCCTCGTTCTTTTGCATTTACGGCCAAAAAACTAGAATTTCGCCCGATTCCAATATTTTCGTGTGCTATAGCCCACGCCTTCCGAGTGGGCCCGTGCCCCCGGAGGCCTAAGGAACCATAGTTACTGCCCCGCGATGACCTTTTCTCATTTTGTGCATTTTACAGCCAAAAATCTAGAATTCCCCCCGATTCTCATATTTTCGTGTGCTATAGCCCACGCCTTCCAAGTGGTCCAGGGACCCCCGGACCTCGATTGCTTAAAATTTTTCCTAGCCATCAAATACGACCTAAGGAACCATTGTCACCGTCCCGCTGTGATCGTTCCTCATTTTTTGCGTTTTTCGGCCAAAAAACTAGAATTTCGCCTGATTCCCATATTTTCGTGTGCTATAGCCCATACATTCTGAGTGGGCTCAGGCCCCGCAGAATCGGATCGCCTAAAATTTTTATGGGTCATCAAATACAAACTAAGGAACCATAGTCACCTCCCCGCCATGACCCTTTCGCATTTTGTGCATTTTACAGCCAAAAAGCTAGAATTCCGCCTGATTCTCATATTTTCGTGTGCTATAGCTCACGCGTTCCGAGTGGGCCAGGCCCCCCGTACTCAGATCTTCTAAAATTTTTCCAAGCCATCAAATACGACCTAAATAACCATAGTCACTTCCCTGCCATGACCGTTCCACATTCTTTTGCGTTATACGGCCAAAAAACTAGAATTGCGCCCGATTCCCATATTTTCGTGTGCTTATAGCCCACGCCTTCCAAGTGGTCCAGGGACCCCCAGACCTCGATTGCTTAAAATGTTTCCAAGCCATCATATACGACCTAAGGAACCATACGACCACAGGGGGGTGACTATGGTTCTTTAGGTCGTATCTGATGGCCCGGAAAAATATTAGGCGATCCGACTCTGGTGGGCCCTACCCACTGGGAAGGCGTGGGCTATAGCACATGAAAATATGGGAATCGGGCGGAATTCTAATTTTTCGCAGAAAAATGCAAAACATGTGGAACGATCATGGAGGGGCGGTCACTATGGTTCCTTAGGTCGTATTTAATGGCCCGGAATAATTTTAGGCGATCCGAGTCCCGTGGGTGTGGGGGCACTCGGAAGGCATGGACTATAGCACACAAAAATATAGGAATCAGGCGAAATTCTAGTGTTTTTGCCGTAAAACGCAAAACAAATGAGAAACGGTCATGGCGAGGCGGTGACTATGGTTCCTTAGGTCATATTTGATATACCAGAAAAATGTTTAGGCGATACACTCGGAAGCCGTGGGCTATAGCACACGAAAATATGGGAATCCGGAAGAATTTTAGTTTTTTGGCCTAAAAATGCAAAAAATGAGGAACGATCATGGCGGGCCGGTGACTATGGTTCCTTAGGTCGTAATTGATGGCCCGGAAAAATTTAAGGCGATCGGGGTCCGGGGACCACTCGGAAGGCGTGGGCTATAGCACACGAAAATATGGGAATCGAGAGGAATTCTAGTTTTTTTCCATAAAACGCAAAGAAACGAGCAACGGTCATGGCGG
This sequence comes from Nicotiana otophora, assembly GCA_000715115.1. Lineage (NCBI taxonomy): Eukaryota > Viridiplantae > Streptophyta > Magnoliopsida > Solanales > Solanaceae > Nicotiana > Nicotiana otophora. The sequence goes on from AWOL01S0043392.1 coordinate 8,196, forward strand.
GGCGGTGACTATGGTTCCTTAGGTCGTATTTGATGGCCGGAAAATATTTTAGGCGATACGGTTCTGAGGGGCTCGTGACTCGGAAGACGTGGGCTATAGCACACGAAAATATGGGAATGGGGCAAAATTTTTGTTTTTTGGCCGTAAAACACAAAAAAGCGAGGAACGGTCATGTCGGGCAGAGACTATGGTTCCTTAGGTCGTATTCGATTACCCGGAAAAAGTTTAAACTATCCGGGTCCGGCCGGCCCTACCCACTGGGAAGGCATGGGCTATAGCACACGGAAATATGGGAGTCAGACGGAATTCTAATCTTTTGGCCGTAAGACGCAAAAATACGAGGAACCGTCATGGAGGGGCGGTGACTATTGTTCTTTAGGTCATACTTGATGACTTGGAAAACTTTTAGGCGTTCTGATTCCCCGGGGGGGGGGGGGGGGGGGGTCCGAACTCACTCGGAAGGCGTGGGCTATAGCACACGAAAATATGGGAATCGTGTGAAATTTTAGTTTTTTGTCCGTAAAATGCAAAAAAAGAGAAATTATCATGACAGGGCGGTGACTATGGTTCTTTAGGTTGTATTTGTTGGCCCTGAAAAATATAAGGCGATCCGAGTCCGGGGGGCCCTACCCACTCAAAAGGCGTGGGCTATAGCACACGAAAATATGAGAATCAGGCGGAATTTTGGTTTTTTTGCCGTAGAACGCTAAAACCAAACGAGGAACGGTCATGGAGGGGCGGAGAATATGGTTTCTTAGGTCGTATTTGAAAGACCGCAAAAATTTTAGGCGATCCGGGTCCGGGATGACCGGACCCAATCGGAAGGCGTGGGCTATAGCACACGAAAATATGGGAATCGGGCATAATTCTAGTTTTTTGGCCGTAAAACGCAAAAACACGAGGAACAGTCATGGCTGGGCAGTGACTATATTACCTTAGGTCGAATGTTTGACCCGAAAAAATTTTAGGCGATCCGGTTCGGGGGGGCCGTGCCCACTCAGAAGGCGTGGACTAAAGCACACGAAAATATGGGAATCAGGCGAAATTCTAGTTGTTTGGCCGTAAAACGCAAAACAATGAGGAACAGTCATGGCGGGGCGGTGACTATGGTTCCTTAGGTCATATCTGATGGCCCGGAAATTTTTTAAACTATTCGGGTCTGGGCGACCCTACCCACTGGGAAGGCGTGGGCTATAGCACACGAAAATATGGGAATCGGGTGGAATTCTAGTTTTTTAGGTGACTATGGTTCTTTAGGTCATATTTGATGGCCCAAAAAACTTTTAGGCGATCTGAGTCCGGTGGGCCCGACTTAATCGGAAGGCGTGGACAATACCACATGAAAATATGGGAATCGAGCGAAAGTTTAGTGTTTTGGCTGTAAAACGCAAAAACAACGAGAAACGGTCATGGCGGGGCGGTGTCTATGGTCCTTAGGTCATATTTGATATCCTGGAAAATGGTTCAGGCGATCGGGGTCTGGGGAGCACGGACCCACTCGGAAGGCGTGGGCTATAGCAAACGAAAATATGGGAATCGAGCGGAATTCTAGTTTTTTTTTCCGTAAAACGCATAGACACGAGGAACGGTCATGGCGGGGCGGTGACTATGGTTTCTTAGGTCATATTTGATGGCCCGAATATATTTTATGCGATACGATTCTGAGGGGCCCGGGCTCACTCGGAAGGCGTGGGCTATAGCACACTAAAATATGGGAATCGAGGGAAATTCAAGTTTTTTAGCCGTAAAATGCAAAAAACAAGGAACGGTCATGGCGGGCGGAGACTATGGTTCCTTAGGTCGTCTTCGATGGCCCGAAAAAATTTTAAACTATCCGGGTCCGGGCGGCCCTACCCACTGGGAAGGCATGGGCTATAGCACACGGAAATATGGGAATCCGACGGAATTCTAATTGTTTGGCCATAAGACGCAAAAATATGAGGAACAGTCATGGCGGGACGGTGACTATTGTTCTTTATGCCGTACTGGATGACCTAGAAAAATTTAGGCGATCCGATTCCGGGAAGGGGGGAGAGGGTCCAGGCTCAATCGTAAGGCGTGGGCTATAGCACAGGAAAATATGGGAATCGGACGAAATTCTTGTTTTTTGGCCGTAAAATGCAAAACATAAGGAACGATCATGGCGGGGCGGTGACTATGATTCCTTAGGTCGTATTTGATGGCCCAGAAAAATTTTAGGCGATCGGGGTCCGGGGGTCCCGAGACCACTTGGAAGGCGTGGACTATAGCACACGAAAATATGGGAATCATGTGAAATTCTAGTTTTTTGTCCGTAAAATGCAAAGACATGAGGAACGATCATGGCGGGCGGTGACTATGGTTCCTTAGGTCGTATTTGATGGCCCGGAACATTTTTAGGCAATCGGGGTCCGGGGGTCCCGGGAGCACTTGGAAGGCGTGGGCTATAGCACACAACAACATGGGAATCGAGTGGAATTCAAGTTGTTTAGCCATTAAAACACAAAACATGAGGAACGATCATGGCTAGGAGTTGACTATGGTTCCTTAGGTCGTATTTGATGGCCCGGAAAATATTTAGGCCATCAGGGCCGGGGGGTCCCGGGACCACTTGGAAGGCGTGCATACGAAAATATGGGAATAGGGCGGAATTCTAGTCTTTTGGCCGTAAAATGAAAAGAAATGATGAACGATTATGGAGGGGCGGTGACTATGGTTCCTTAGGTCGTATTTGATGGCCCGGAAAAATTTTAGGCGATCGGGGTCCGGGGGTCCCGGGAGCTGTTGGAAGCGTGGGCTATAGCACACGAAAATATAGGAATCAGGGGGAATTCGAGTTTTTTGGTCATTAAAACGCAAAACATGAGGAACGATCATGGCTGGGCGGTGACTATGGTTCCTTAGGTCGTATTTGATGGCCCGAAAAAATTTTAGGCGATCGGAGTTCGGGGGGCCTTGCCCACTTTGAAGGCGTGGGTTATAGCAAACGAAAATATGGGAATCGAGTGGAATTCTAGTTTTTTGGCCATTAAAACGCAACACATGAGGAACGATCATGGCTGGGAGTTGACTATGGTTCCTTAGGTCGTATTGGATGGCCCAGAAAAAATTTAGGCGATCGGGGCAGGGGGGTCCCGTGACCACTTGGAAGGCATGGGCTATAGCACACGAAAATATGGGAATAGGGTGGTATTCTAGTTTTTTGGCCGTAAAATACAAAAACATGAGGAACGATCATGGCGGGGCAGTGACTATGGTTCCTTAGGTCGTATTTGATGGCCTAGAAAAAGTTTAGGCGATCGGGGTCCGGGGGTCCCGGGACCACTTGGAAGGCGTGGGCATAGCACACGAAAATATGGGAATCGGGCGGAATTCTAGTTTTTTGTGCGTAAAATGCAGAGACATGAGGAAAGATCATGGCGGGGCGGTGACTATGGTTCCTTAGGTTGTATTTGATGGCCCAAAAATTTTTTAGGCGATCAGGGTCCGTGGGTGCCGGGAGCACTTGGAAGGCGTGGGCTATATCACACGAAAATATGAGAATCAGGTGGAATTCTAGTTTTTTGGCCATTAAAATGCAAAACCTGAGGAACGATCATGGCTAGGAGTTGACTATGGTTCCTTAGGTCGTATTTGATGGCCCGGAAAAATTTTAGGCTATCGGGGTCCTGGGGTCCCGGGACCACTTGGAAGGCGTGGGCTATATCACACGAAAATATGGGAATCGGGCGGAATTCTAGTTTTTTGGCCGTAAAATGCGAAGAGATGAGGAACGATCATGGCGGGGTGGCGACTATGGTTCCTTAGGTCGTATTTGATGGCCCGGAAAATTTTTAGGCGATCGGGGTCCGGGGGTCCCGGGAGCACTTGGAAGACGTGGGCTATAGCACACAAAAATATGGGAATCGGGTGGAATTCTAGTTTTTTAGCCATTAAAACACAAAACATGAGGAACGATCATGGATGGGAGTTGACAATGGTTCCTTAGATCGTATTTCATGGCCCAGAAAAAATTTAGGTGATCGGGGCCGGGGTGTCCCGGGACCACTTGGAAGGCGTGGGCTATAGCATACGAAAATATGGGAATCGGGCGAAATTCTAGTTTTTTGGCCGTAAAATGAAACAAATTGAGGAACGATCATGGCGGGGCGGTGAGTATGGTTCCTTAGGTCGTATTTGATGGCTCGAAAATATTTTAGGCGATCGGGGTCTGGGGGTCCTGGGAGCATTGGAAGGCGTGGGCTATAGCACACGAAAATATGGGAATTGGGTGGAATTCGAGTTTTTGGGCCATTAAAACTCAAAACATGAGGAACGATCATGGCTGGCCTTGCCCACTTTGAATCGGGCGGAATGCTAAATATTTGTCCGAAAAATGCAAAAAATGAGCAACGATCATGGCGGGGCGGTGACTATGATTCTTTAGGTCATATTTAATGACCTAAGTTAATTTTAGGCGATCCGGTTCCGGGGGCCCCGGGGCCACTCGGAAGGCGTGGGCTATAGCACACGAAAAAATTGGAATCAGGCAAAATGCTAGTTTTGGCCGTAAAAGGCAAAAACGCGAGGAACGGTCATGGCGGGGCAGTGACTATTGTTTCTTAGGTCGAATTTGATGACCCGAAAAACTTTTAGGCGATCCGGATCCGGGGGGCCCTACTTACTGGGAAGGCGTGGGCTATAGCACACAAAAATTTGGGAATGAGGAGAAATTCTAGTTTTTTGGCCAAAAAATGCAAAATTGAGGAATGGTCATGGCGGGGCGGTGACTATGGTTCCTTAGGTCGTATTTGATTACCCGGAAAAATTTTAGGCGATCCGGTTTCGGGTGTCCCGGGAGCACTTGGAAGGCGTTGGCTATAGCACACAAAAATATGGAAACCGGGCGAAATTCTAGTTTTTTGGCCGAAAAACGGAAAAATTGAGGAACGATCATGGCGGGGCGGTGACAATGGTTCCTTAGGTCGTATTTGATTGTTCGGAACAATTTTAGGCGATCGGGGTCTGTGTGTCCGGAGAACCCTAGGAAGGCGTGGGCTATATAGCACACGAAAATAAGGAAATCAGGCGGAATTCTAGATTTTTGTCCGTAAAAGGAAACAACTGAGGAACGGTCATGGCAAGGGGGTGACTATGGTTCTTTAGGTCGAATCTAATGGCCCGGAAAAATTTTAGGCGATCCGAGTCCGGGAGGCCCGGCCCACGCGGAAGGCGTGGGCTATAGCACACAAAAATATGGGAATCAGGCGGAATTCTAGTTTTTTGGCCGTAAAATGCAAAAAATGAGAAAAGGTCATGGCGGGGCGGTGACTATGGTTCCTTAGGTCATATTTGATGGCCCGGAAAAATTTAAGGTGATCCGAGTCTGGGGGGCCCCGACCCACTCGGAAGGCGTGGGCTATAGCACACGAAAATATGGGAATCAGGCGAAAGTCTCGTTCTTTGGCCGCAAAACGCAAAATATGAGCAATGATCATGGCGGGGCGGTGACTATGGTTCCTTAGGTCGTATTTGATGGCCCTGAAAAATTTTAGGAAATCGGGGTCCGGGTGTCCCGGTACTACTTGGAAGGCGTGGGCTATAGCACACGAAAATACTGGAATTGGGCAGAATTAAAGTTTTTGGGCCGAAAAATGCAAAACATGAGGAACGATCATGGCGGGGCGGTGAATTTGGTTCCTTAGGTCGTACTTAATGGCCGACAAAATTTTAGGCGATCCTAGTCCGGGGGGCCGGAAAAATTTTAGTCTATCCGAGTTCTGGGGCCCGGCCCACTCGGAAGGTGTGGGCTATAACACACAAAAATATGGGAATCGGGCGAAATTCTAGTTTTTTGGCCGCAAAAAGCAAAACATGAGGACTGATCATGGCGGGGCAGTGACTATGGTTCTTTAGGTCGTATTTGATGGACTGGAAAAATTTTAGGCGATCCGAGTGTGGGGGGCTGGCCAACACGGAAGGTGTGGGCTATAACACACGAAAACATGAGAATCGGATGGAATTCTAGCTTTTTGGCCGCAAAATGCAAAATATGAGGAAAGGTCATGGCGGGGCGGTGACTATGGTTCCATAAGTTGTATTTGATTTCCCGGAAAACTTTTAGGTGATCCGGCTCCGGGGGGCCCTACCAACTGGGAAGGAGTGGGCTATAGCACACGAAAATATGAGAATTGGGTGGAATTCTAGTTTTTGGCCCTGAAAACGCAAAACATGAGGAACGATCATGGCTGGGCGGTGACTATGGTTCCTTAGGTCGTATTTGATGGCCCTGTAAAATTTTAGGAGATCCGGGTCTGGGGGGATCGGGCCCACTCGGAAGGCGTGGGCTATAGCACACGAAAATATGGGAATCAGGCAAAAATCTAGTTTTTTGGTCTTAAAATGCAAAAAAACAAGGAACGGTCATGGCAAGGCGATGACTATGGTTCTTTAGGTCGTATTGGATTGCCCAGAAAAATTTTAGGCGATCCAAGTCTGGGGTGCCCGGCCTACTCGGAAGCGTGGGATATAGCACACGAAAATATGGGAATCGGGTGGAATTCTAGTTGTTTGGCCGTAAAATGCAAACTATTAGCAATGATCATGGCAATGCGGTGACTATGGTTCCTTAGGTCATATTTGATAGCTCGGAAAAATTTTAGGCGATCCGGCTCCGGGGGGCCCAACCCAATGGGAAAGCGTTGGCTATAGCACACGAAAATATGAGAATCAGGCGAAATCCTAGTTTTTTGGTCTTAAAATGCAAAAAACCAAGGAACGGTCATGGCAAGGTGATGACTAAGTTTCTTTAGGTCGTATTTTATGGCCCGGAAAAATTTAGGCGATCCGAGTCTGGGGTGCCCGGCCTACTCGGAAGGCGTGGGATATAGCACACGAAAATATGGAAATCGGGCGGAATTCTAGTTTTTTTGCCGTAAAATGCAAAACATGAGGGACGATCATGGCGGTGCGGTGACTATAGTTCCTTAGTTCGTATTTGATTGCCTGGAACAATTTTAGGCGATCGGGGTCGGGGTTCCCGAGACCCCTTGGAAGGCGTGGGCCATGTAGCACACGAAATATACGAATCGGGCGGAATTCTAGTTTTTTGTCCGTAAAATGCAAAACACGAGGAACAGTCATGGCAGGGTAGTGACTATGGTTCTTTAGGTCGAATCTGATGGCCCAGAAAATTTTGAGGCGATCCGAGTTCGGGGGGCCCGGCCCACGCGGAATTCCAGTCTTTTGGCCATAAAATGTAAAAAATGAGCAAAGGTCATGGCGGGGAGGTGACTATGGTTCCTTAGGTCGTATTCGATGGCCCGGAAAAATTTTAGGCGATTCGGCTCTGGGGGCCCTACCCATTGGGAAGGCGTGGGCTATAGCACACGAAAATATGGGAATCAGGCGAAAGTCAAGTGTTTTGGCCGCAAAACGCAAAATATGAGCAATGATCATGGCAGGGCGGTGACTATGGTTCCTTAGGTCATATTTGATGGCCCGGAAATATTTTAGTAGATCGGGCTCCGGGGGTCCCGGTACCACTTAGAAGGCGTGGACTATAGCACACGAAAATATAAGAATTGGGCGGAATTCAAGTTTTTTGGCCGAAAATGCAAAAAAAGAGGAACGATCATGGCGGGGTGGTGAATTTGGTTCCTTAGGTCGTACTTAATGGCCGGAAAAATTTTAGGCGATCCTAGTCCGGG
>AWOL01S0043402.1:15823-33677 GCA_000715115.1 Nicotiana otophora
TATAGCCAATATGGCATGCCGCGGCGCGCAGCTCGATCCCATAAATATCCCCACAATGGGCGAATATGACTGAGTGTGAAATGTACATTTTTCAAATAATTAATTCAACAGCAACACGACCCCATGGGTTCCAAAATATTGGTACGTAGCCTAAACATGATCTTTAAAAAGAGCCTCAGCTCAATTTCTCTAACACGTGGAAAATGTTCAGATAATAACATGATTCTTTAATTTTACAAAATCACAGGATTTATTCAAGTCACAATTTCTATGGTGCACGTCCACACGCTCGTCACCTATTGTGTGCGTCACCTCCAAAAATTTATATAACACCAAATTCGGGGATTCATACCCTCAGAACCAAGTTTAGAAATGTTACTTACCTCAAACCGTGTAATTTCTTACTTCGCTATGCCTTTGCCTCACGAATTGGCCTCCAAATGCCTCGAATCTAGTCATAAATAATTCGATTCAGTCAATACAAATTATAGGAATTAATGCTATATGAAAATATAAATTTTCCATCAAAAATCCGAAATTTCACCCAAAATTCGTCTGTGGGGCCTACATCTCGGAACCCGACAAAAGTTACAAAATATGAACGCTCATTTAACCACGATTCCAACCATACAAATTTTACTCAAATTCGACATCAACTCGACCCTCAAATCTTCAAATTTAACAAGGAGGGTTTCTAAATTGTTCCAACTTAATTCACCAATTAAATGTTAAAAACAACCATGGATTCGGATAATTTGACCAATATTGAGTTAAGAACACTTACCCCGTTGTTTTTCTTGAAAATCTCCAAAAAATTGCCTCTTCCTGAGCTCCAATCCGTCAAAAATGGAAAATGGATCAGAACTTAAACATTCTGTCAAGCGCTTCCTTCTTCGCGAACGCGGCCACTACCTCGCGTTCGCGAAGCACAATTTTGTCACGCCTAGTTTCCTCCTTTGTGAATGCGGCCCTTGCCTCGCGTTCGCAAAGTTTCATCTTTGCGAACGCGAGATCCTACTCGCGAACGCGATGGTTAACGACCTCAGGCCTTCACGAACGCGAAGCCTCGCACGCGAATGCTTAGGCCAACGCGTTTGGTCCAACCCAGCTCCCTCTCTTCTTCGCGAACACGACCACCCTCTCGCGTTCACGATGCACAACCTGACCAACCCTTCGCGAATGCGTCCTCTCCCTCTCAAACACGAAGAGTAAATCTTGTCTGCCCCTCAGTTCTTCTTCGCGAACGCGATGAAGGAAACCAGATAGTGCATCAGAAAAATTCCAGCAAAGCTCCAAGTCCAAATATTGATCCGTTAACCCTCCGAAACTCACCCGAGGCCCCCAGGACCTCAACCAAATACACCAACAAGTCCTAAAACATCATANCGGATAATTTGACCAATATTGAGTTAAGAACACTTACCCCGTTGTTTTTCTTGAAAATCTCCAAAAAATTGCCTCTTCCTGAGCTCCAATCCGTCAAAAATGGAAAATGGATCAGAACTTAAACATTCTGTCAAGCGCTTCCTTCTTCGCGAACGCGGCCACTACCTCGCGTTCGCGAAGCACAATTTTGTCACGCCTAGTTTCCTCCTTTGTGAATGCGGCCCTTGCCTCGCGTTCGCAAAGTTTCATCTTTGCGAACGCGAGATCCTACTCGCGAACGCGATGGTTAACGACCTCAGGCCTTCGCGAACTCGAAACCTCTCACGTGAACGCGTAGGCCAACGTGTTTGGTCCAACCCCTGCTCCATCTCTTCTTCGCGGATGCGACAACCCTCTTGCGTTCGCGATGCACAACCTGCCCAATCCTTCGCGAACGCGTCCTCTCCTTTGTGAACGTGAAGAGCAAATCTTGCCTGACCCTCAGTACCTCTTCGCGAACGCGAGACTCCTCTCGCGAACGCGATGAAGGAAACCAGATAGTGCATCGAAAAATTTCCAGCAAAGCTCCAAGTCCAAAAATTGATCCATTAACCCTAGAAACTCACCCGAGGCCCCCGGGACCTCAACTAAAGAATGCTAAAACCACGAATCATACCCCAATTCAAGCCTAATGAAACTAAAAACTTTCAACTTCTACATTCGATGCCGAAACCTATCAATTCAATTCCGACTGACCTCAAATTTTGCACACAAGTCATAAATGACATAACAGAGCTATGAAAATTTTCAGAACTGGATTCCGACTCCGATATCAAAAAGTCAACTCCCCGGTGAAACTTCCAAACTTAAATTTCTATTTTAGCCATTTCAAGCCTAATTTAGCTACGGGCATCCAAATAATCTTTCGGACACGCTCCTAAGTCCAAAATCACCATACGGAGCTATCGGAATCATCATAATTTTATTTTGGGGTCGTTTACACATAAGTCGATATCCGATCACTATTTTAACTTAAGTTTTAAACCTTGGAACTAAGTGTTCCAATTCATTCTAAAACCTCACTGGACCCGAACCAATTACCNCGGTGAAACTTCCAAACTTAAATTTCTATTTTAGCCATTTCAAGCCTAATTTAGCTACGGGCATCCAAATAATCTTTCGGACACGCTCCTAAGTCCAAAATCACCATACGGAGCTATCGGAATCATCATAATTTTATTTTGGGGTCGTTTACACATAAGTCGATATCCGATCACTATTTTAACTTAAGTTTTAAACCTTGGAACTAAGTGTTCCAATTCATTCTAAAACCTCACTGGACCCGAACCAATCACTCCGTCGAGTCACATAACAACTGTAAAGCATAAATTGAGCAGTATATGTGGAAACGGATTTGTAATACTCAAAATGATTGGCCGGGTCATTACAGTTTCGAAAAAAAAACATATTTTTCAAGTATATCAGTAAAAACCCAAATCTTTTACCGAAATCACCAAAATATGCGTAAATTTGTAAAATTATGATTTTTCCTAAAAACTTTCAACATATAAATATTTCATTATCAGATGGCATGAGAAAAGTACATCTTTATGCCTACATGTCAATGAGTATGAGAAGTCATGAATGACGTAATACCGTACAACATGAGGAAAATGCATCTCTATGCCTGTATGTCAAGTGTGCATGTTGAATGCAATGCAACTCAGTGAGAAAACCATATGCATACTATCAGAGTACTCAATCTCACTGTCTCACACTTTTCACTCATCACGCTCAATCACTCAACACACTCAGTCACTTAGCACTGAACTTGGTAGATCTAGCCCAGGGCAGATCCAGCCTGAGCGCTAATATAACCTGCTGCGGTGTGCATCCCAATCCATATATAGCCCTAAGGTATGTTGCGGCGTGCATTCCGACCCTCTCATGAATCAAGAATACATGTTGCGGCGTGCAACCTGATCCTATCGATATCCGCACAATCAGGCCCTCGGCCTCACTCAGTCACCAATCTCACCAGTCTCTCGGGCTCACAATGTCATGCAAATCAGCCCAAAAATGATGATGTGATATATCAATAAATGGTAATAGATACTGAGATATGATATACAAATAAATGCGTATGACTGAGTATGTAATTGCAATGTAAGAAAATAACTCAACAACAGAAATGACCTCAGTGGGTCCCAACAGGATAAGCATAAAGCCTAAACATGGTTTCTAACATGGATCACCGCTCAATTACGCTAGCACGTAGAAATTTCATGGATACAAATAAGATTAGGTCACTACACAGTACCACAGAATTAATCGAGTCATAATTCACATAGTGCACGCCCACATACCCATCACCTAGCATGTGCGTCACCTTAATACCAAACACATATCACGTATATTTAGGGGTTCATTCCCTCAGCACCAAGTTTAGAAGTGTTACTTACCTCGAACAAGCCGAATCCAATACCGAGCAAGCCAAATGATACTCCAAAAATTCCATCCCGCACTTACCGACCTCCGAACGGCTCGAAACTAGCCAAAAGAACCTCAAGAACATCAAATAATGCCTAAGGAAACAATTCCAAATGATAAAGGTTGAATCTTTACTCAAAACCCCAAAGTCAACCAAAAAATCAAACCCAGTCCTGCACCTCGAAACCCGACAAAACTCAATAAATCTGACAACACATTCTATTACGAGTCCAACCATACTAGTTTCACTCAAATCCGACTCCGAATCGACGTTCAAAACTAAAAAATTCACTCTATAAAACTTTAGGCAAAAAAACCTCAATTTCTCTTTTGAAATCATCAACCAAGTGCCAAAATCGAGGATAGATTCATGAAATATAATCACAAGCGAGCCAAGAATGCTTACCCCAATCCACGTGGTGAAATTCATCTCCCAAGTCGCCCAAACCGAGCTCCAAAATCCAAAAATGATGAAAGAAACCAAAGACCTCGAATTATAGGTTCTTCCCAGCAGTGCTCGCATTTGCGAACAAATTTTCGCTTCTGCGGACTCGCGCGTGCGACCAAAATCTTGCTCCTGCGGAAGAGTACTGTCAACCAGCCTATCATACCTGCGGAAAATCTTTGCTTCTGCGCAAATGCAGGTGCGAACAAACTTCACGCACCTGCACTGCCTCTCGCTTCTGCGCCCTCATGCGCCCCATCTGCGCCTTTGCAGATGCGAAGAAAACTCCGTATTTGCGAACTCCTGCCCCCAACACAGTCTCCGCATTTGCGATGTCAGTGCCGCTTTCATGGTTCCGCACCTGCGCCCTTGGCTTTGCAGGTGCAGTCACACTAGATCCAACAAGGCCAACCATCACACATGAATGAAAAATGATTCGAAACAAGTTCGTAACTCACCCGGGACCCTCGGGACCCTGTCCGAATATACTAACAAGTCCCATAACATAACACGGACCTACTCGAGCCCTCAAATCACACATAACAACATCGAAGCAAGGAATCACACCTCAAATCAAACTTAATGAACTTTTGAACTTTCAACTTCCAAAACTCGCGCCGAAATATATTAAATCAATCCTGAATGAACTCAAATTTTGCACACAAGTCTCAAATGGCGTAATGAAGCTATTCTAATTCCTGGAACCACAATCTGAACTCGATATCCTCAAAGTCAATTCTCGGTCAAACTTATGAACTTTCCAAACCTTTAAATTTTTAACTTCCGCCAATTAGCGCTGAAACCTTCTGAAAATATCCAAATGCAAATCCGGGTATTCGCCCGAGTCCAAAATCACCATACGGACCTAACGGAACCATCAAATCTCCAATCTGAGGTCAAATACTAAAAAGTCAAACTCGATCAACTCTTCTAACTCTAAAGCTTAAATCAAGAAATACGTTCTTCTAAATCAATTCCAAATAACCTGAAAACCAAAATCGAAGATTCACACAAGTCATAATACATCATACAGAGCTACTCATGCCCCCAAACTACCGAGGGAAGTGCGAATATTCAAAACGACCGGTCGGGTCGTTACATTCTCCCCAGTTAAACATATGTTCGTCCTCGAACGTGCCAAGAGTTGTTCCTAAGCCTTCAAATCACTGTGCCACCTTACCACGCACATACCCGGGGGTGATCCCACGTCACCCTATTCCATATAGGCCTGACCACACAACATTATTGAAGATCATTACTTCAATCTTAGGCCGTAAACATTAGAATCTAATTTCCACATCCGAAATTCCTTACAATACCCGAATATCGCACCTACACACTGTATAAGTCTGAACAAGCTATATCAAGCCATAACCATAACCCAAGATGTAGCCGCATGATATACCGCATAACTCACGTACTCATAGCAATAATTTCCGACCACAATAACTACTCGAAACAAACCCGATACCGGTAATAAACCTCAAATCAAACAGAACCTCGTTCTAAACCCTCCATACACTGCCAATGATGAAAGAAACACACAGAAACTCATCATCACTCATCAGATCAACAAGTCATGGAGCTCCCTCTCGTCTGACAAAACAAAAGCCAAATCCTAAACTGACTTCCGATATTATTCCTCCAAACATACCGTAATCAAATCCGATAGCAATAACTTCAGGCCCAAAGACTTAATCTCATAAAATACAAGCTACTCTACTGACACGCCACACTAATACTACCTAGAATCACAAACTGTGAAATCCGTGCACAATAAGCAAAAATTCAAATGCACCCAAAAATGGAAAATGACTCAAATGAGAGAATCTCCCCGCAAGCTCAACATGTACCACCACAATGCAATGCTAAGCACCCATCACAGCGTAGAACCAAAACACACAAATGTATCGTAAAGGATCATATCCTATCATAACCCAGCTGCAATACGTGACCCATCCAAACACCGATCCATATGAAATACCTGAAGCCCCAATGCTCAAAATCAACAACCATAAGCAATTCGACACTAAGTACACAAGTGCATGACCATAACCATGGAGAAGAAAATAATACAATATATCACAACTCAAAAAGACCATAACTAAGGTGCAATCAACCATTCAACACCCGAATAACCATCTCACTCAAATTCCGCTACAATGCCCAAATAGAACCACACCATGCGTGCATATAACCAACAAATCACAACTCCTCGTAAAATAGAATTGTAACACATAGACATATCCGAACATGAACAAGATATATTCTATCCAAATGACACACCCTTCAGTAATAACGTTGTCGAGTAAACAAATCCGACCAGATATAGAATACACATCTTCCTCGGGCCTACTAATGGGCCCCTAAATCAACCCCGGTCATCCACAAATAGATAAATAACCCTCCAAAAGTCCACAATGACCTAACTATAACACATACTGCTAGTTGGCTAACTTTGGCCGCATCTACATAGTCCACTACCACGAAACAATATGCTTCTGAGAACTTCCAGTCTTCAATTCCATAGAACACATAAATTGCCATAGCCGATTCGAACTCCGCTACTCGAATGGCTAACCCATCTGTCATACATAATCATCTCTACGAGAAATACTTCTATAATTCTTCCATGCCCCATAGCAAAANGTAAACATTAGAATCTAATTTCCACATCCGAAATTCCTTACAATACCCGAATATCGCACCTACACACTGTATAAGTCTGAACAAGCTATATCAAGCCATAACCATAACCCAAGATGTAGCCGCATGATATACCGCATAACTCACGTACTCATAGCAATAATTTCCGACCACAATAACTACTCGAAACAAACCCGATACCGGTAATAAACCTCAAATCAAACAGAACCTCGTTCTAAACCCTCCATACACTGCCAATGATGAAAGAAACACACAGAAACTCATCATCACTCATCAGATCAACAAGTCATGGAGCTCCCTCTCGTCTGACAAAACAAAAGCCAAATCCTAAACTGACTTCCGATATTATTCCTCCAAACATACCGTAATCAAATCCGATAGCAATAACTTCAGGCCCAAAGACTTAATCTCATAAAATACAAGCTACTCTACTGACACGCCACACTAATACTACCTAGAATCACAAACTGTGAAATCCGTGCACAATAAGCAAAAATTCAAATGCACCCAAAAATGGAAAATGACTCAAATGAGAGAATCTCCCCGCAAGCTCAACATGTACCACCACAATGCAATGCTAAGCACCCATCACAGCGTAGAACCAAAACACACAAATGTATCGTAAAGGATCATATCCTATCATAACCCAGCTGCAATACGTGACCCATCCAAACACCGATCCATATGAAATACCTCAAGCCCCAATGCTCAAAATCAACAACCATAAGCAATTCGACAATAAGTACACAAGTACACGACCATAACCATGGAGAAGAAAATAATACAATATACCACAGCTCGAAAAGACCATAACTAAGGCGCAATCAACCATTCAACACCCGAATAACCATCTCACTCAAATTCCGCTACAATGCCCAAACAGAACCACACCATGCGTGCATATAACCAACAAATCACAACCCCTCGTAACATAGAAGAGTAACACATAGACATATCCGAACACGAACAAGATATTTTCTATCCAAATGACACACCCTTCAGCAATAACGTTGTCGAGTCAACAAATCCGACCAGATATAGAATACATATCTTCCTCGGGCCTACTAATGGGCCCCCAAATCAACCCTGGTCATCCACAAATAGATAAATAACCCTCCAAAAGTCCACAATGACCTAACTATAACACAAACTGCCAGTTGGCTAACTTTGGCCACATCTACATAGTCCACTACTACGAAACAATATGCTTCTGAGAACTTCCAGTCTTCAATTCCATAGAACATATGAATTGCCATAGCCGATTCGAACTCCGCTACTCGAATGGCTAACCCATCTATCATACATAATCATCTCCACGAGAAATACTTATATAATCCTTCCATGCCCCATAGCAAAAATCTGAATATCAGTAGTTGGTCAACTAGGTGAGTACCACAATACCAACGAAATATCCGTAAGTCAAAACACAGTGCGTCTTCGGAATGTACACTCTTCTCAAGTAATACCACTAGTACCAATATCTGAAATCGCATGTGCTCTATAAACTCATGACCTTCCTTTTGAAACTGAATCATATAATTGCACATGCAAATCCCAATCTCACACCATGCGCCGCCTCTATCATGCCATCATATGAAAGTACGAGAATCTCATAATCAACTCAGAGTCATGCAAAATACATACCCGATCAGTCAGAAACCTTCCATTAGATCCTATCTAAGAGAAAATTACAATGCGCAACATGCTCCTCACGCCGATAGAAAATATCCATCTCAAACCGTGGTAGAAACCATCGGGAACTCTCCAAAACCCATTTGCACCTAACCCAGTCATCAGAATTGAATATCTCTAACTCAACCAAGCCAAGAAGGTCGCCAAACCTAAGAGTATTGCCCCTAAACACCTGTAGAGACTCACCACATCATAAGTACCCAAAGAACTAATCATATCCATTACCGTGCTGATCCAACCTACTACCAAGCTATCCTATTTCTTCGAGTTCCTTCCGAATTACCCTCAAGTCGACACTTCTCCTTGCCAGAACACCACGATCTTTAACCAAAACTCACCCCACGAGATCCTAGCATAAAACCGCACTGCCCTGAGACCCATAAGCCGTCGTATTCCCTCTTAAGCACCCCAAAAGTACGACAACCGAGACACCCACTCTGAAGAGACCTTTTGTGAATCTAAAGCTATTTCCTTCACCGTCCTGATACTGAAATGTATAATCCATAATGATATAGAAATACCGCAAGTCTCGACACCATCCAATGTAAATCTCAGATACTAGCCATATAGAAATCCTGAAAATTCCTGATTGCTACATATAACTCCTGAATTCGTTAGAACCTTCTCGAGAGTCATCCACTCTGCTCAAATCTCAATGGCACCGCCCAAACGGGCTGAACGACCCATGCCCCATTAGCACGACAACACCCAAAGAAGTAACCCCGCCTCAATGCAACCGAGCAAATTCCTACTTCATGCACACTACATCTTCCATGAATAATAGCTCAATCATTCCATGATTCCCATATACCCATAAAGTGTAACATGACCCGTATCCAGAAATTCCTTTACTCGAGTCATCCTCGATCTTAACCTATGCAAGTCATATCCGATTCACAAGTATGCCTCAAACCGAAACCAATACAACACATAACTATGCAATAAAATCATCAATAACAGACTCCCCCACTTGGCTCTAAGCCATATAACAAAACGCTCGCTAACTCATAATACCCATATTCTATTACTGCCATAATCTCGCACCGAAATTCAACTCAATCCTTTATAAGCTCATGTAACACAAACCATCTAATACCTCAAATTATCTATAATTCTCGCATTCATCCTAGTGACGGCCAGGTCAACTATTACAATCGATCCAAACTCAAATCGCACAAATATAACCCATTGGTAGAAAAAAAAGCCTTCACACAACATCATAAAGATCACACATCCGTAGATTACCTTGCAGGTGATAACCCACCTGCTTAGCCTCAAACTGACATCTCTCTATACCCTTTCACAGCCACAACTACTACGTAATCACCTAATCTTCCTGAGTCTGAACTTATCAACAAGCCCTGAGAATCTACTTCGCTCCACAAATACACAACGTGAAAGATGTGCCAATGCACTCATAACTCGAGACTATATGTCACATCAAGATAGAAATCAAGCACCCAATAGTCTTTTCTATATCTCTAGCAAACTCTTCTCGTCACATTCAAACCATATGAACACATCTTGCAGTCACATCATACTCATTATATAGCCATCTAACCACTCATCGAGCCACAAATTACACTCATAGGGACACTATCGGACTTATAAGTCCAAAAGTACAAGCTCACACAACCGAAATCTCCGTACTCAAGCTATAATTAAAACCCGACCTCAAGTCCTCCAGACTGGCCCATCATCAGCACACAAAACTCATATCTCGCACCTCATCCATGGAATCACAAGCCGTCGATGCACAGTTGATACCGAGCGTAAACATGCGCATATGAGTGCGTGGAAAGAAATTCAAAGAGATACGCTTCAGGCTGAATCAATGTCGCATGATAAGGAAAGAAAGATGGGAAGTTTATCCTAAATGCCCTGTAGCTTCTCGAAGATAGGTATGGACGTCATTATACCGATCCGCAAGACTCTACTAGACACTTGCTCATGATTCATAGAACTTATGAACCTGGAGCTCTGATACCAACTTGTCACGACCCAAAATCCAACTAGCCGTGATGACACCCAACCCAACCCGCTAGGTAAGCCAATTAACCACTATCCAATTTAATGAGATTTATTTAGACAAATGAATGATAAAATGACTGAACCTTTATACATTTTCCAAGGACTGGTAGTACAAATCATGAGCTTCTAAGATTTAGAATTTAAAAGCTGGTATGAAATACAGTACATTATCTCTTTGAAATATACATGAACAGATTAAAATTCTAAAGCAACTAAGATTAAGAAGCAGCTATGACCGGAACGCAGGTACATCTTCAAATCCAGCTCCCGTCGTACATAACAACATCAACATCCATCATCTGCACGCAAGATGCAGGAGTGTAGTATGAGTACAACCGACCCCATGTAATTAATAAGTAACAAACCTAACCTTAGGTTGAAAGTAGTGATGAGCTGGAACAAAGGTCGGAGTCCAACACCAATAGCCAACAACAGTTTACAACAACATAATAAAAGTGATAAAAGAAGTAACTCAAAGATATAATGCTCAGCTCATTCCCAGTTCCAAAAAAAAGCATGCTTTTCAAGTATATTAGTGAAAACCCAAATCTTTTACCTAAATCACCAAAATAGCGTAAATTTGAAAACTGTAATTTTTCCCAAAAACGTTAAACAGATAAATGTTTCATTATCATATGGCATGAGGAAAGTACAACTTTATGCCTACATGTCAATGTCTATGAGAAGTCTTGAATGACGTAATACCATACAACATGAGGAAAACACATCTCTATGCCTGTATGTCAAGTGTGCATGTCGAATGAAATGCAACTCAGTGACAAAACCATATGCATACTCTTAGAGTGCTCAATCTCATTATCTCACACTTTTCACTCATCATGCTCAATCACTCAACAAACTCAGTCACTTAGCACTGAACATGGCAGATCTAGCCTAGGACAGATCCAGCCCAAATGAATCAACAGCAACTGCGCTCATTGTGGGTGTGCAGACTCTAGAGGGGAAGATCTAGCCCAAGCGCTAATATAACCTGCTGCGGCGTGCAACCCGATCCACATATAGCCATAAGTCCTGTTGCAGCGTGCAGCCCGATCCACATATATCAATCATACCTATTGCGGCGTGCAGCCCGATCCCCTCATGAATCAATAATACTTGCTGTGACGTGTAGCTCGATCCCATCGATATCCTCACAATCAGACCCTCGGCCTCACTCAGTCATCAATCTCACCAGTCTCTCAGGCTCAGAATGTGATGAAAATCAGCCCAAAAATAATGATGTGATGTATCAATAAATGGTAACAGAGACTGAGATATGATATGAAAATGAATGCGTATGACTGAGTATGTAATTGCAATATAAGAAAATAACTCAACAGCAGAAATGACCTCAGTGGGTCCGAACAGGACAAACATATAGCCTAAACATGGTTTCTAACATGGATCACAGCTCAATTACGCTAGCATGCAGAAGTTTTATGGATACAAATAAGATTAGGTCACTACACAGTACCACAGAATTAATCGAGTCATATTTCACACGGTGCATGCCTACACGCCCGTCACCTAGCATGTGTGTCACCTCAATACCAAACATATATCACGTATATTCAGTGATTCAAACCCTCAGCACCAAGTTTAGAAGTGTTACTTACCTCGAAAAAGCCGAATCCAATACCGAGCAAGCCAAACAATACTCCAAAAATGCCATTCGATGCTTACCGACCTCCGAACGGCTCGAAACTAGCCAAAAGCAACTCAAGAACATCAAATAAAGCTAAGGAAACAGTTCCAAATGATAAAGGTCGAATCTTTACTCAAAAACCCCAAGTCAACCAAAAAGTCAAACCTGGGCTCGCACCTCGGAATCCGACAAAACTCACAAAATCCGACGACCCATTCAATTACGACTCCAACCATGCTAGTTTTACTCAACTCCGACTCCGAATCGACATATAAAACTCAAACATTCACTCTATGAAACTTTAGGCAAAAAAACCTCAATTTCTCTTTTGAAATCATCAACCAAATGCCAAAATCGAGGATAAATTCATGAAATATAATCACAAGCCAGACAAGAATGCGTACCGCAATTCACGTGGTGAAATTCCTCTCCCAAGTGGCCCGAATTGAGCTCCAAAATCCGAAAATGATGAAAGAAACCAAAGACCTCGGATTATAGGTTCTGCCAGCGGTGCTCGCATTTGTGAACAAATTTTTGCTTCTGCGGGCTCGCGCGTGCGACCAAAATCTCGTTCCTGCGGAAGAGCACTGCCAACCAGCCCATCGCACCCGCGGAAAATCTCTGCTTCTGTGCAAACGCAGGTGCGAACAAACTTCAAGCACTACCTCTCGCTTCTACGCCCTTATGCGCCGCATCTGCGCCTTCGCAGAACCGAAGAAAACTCCGCATTTGCGGACTACTGCCCCCAGCACAGTCTCCCCTTCGGCGATGCCGCTACAGCTTTTGCGGGTCCGCATCTGCACCCATGGCTTCGCAGGTGCGGTCAAACCAGATCCAGTAAGGCCAGCCATTACACATGAATGAAAGATGATCCGAAACACGTCTGTAACTCACCCGGGCCCCTCGGGACCATGTACGAATATACTAACAAATCCCATAACATAACACGGTCCTACTCGAGGCCTCAAATCATACATAACAACATCGAAACGACGAATCACACCTCAAATCAAACTTAATGAACTTTTAACTTCCAAAACGCGCGCCGAAACATATTAAATCAATCTGGAATGAACTCAGATTTTGCACACAAGCCTCAAATGATATAACGAAGCCATTCTAATTCCCGAAGCCACAATCCGAACTCGATGTCCTCAAAGTCAACTCTCGGTCAAACTTATGAATTTTTCAAACCTTCAAATTTCCAACTTTTGCCAATAGCCGAAACCTTCTAAAAATATCCAAATGCAAATCCGGTCATACGCCCGAGTCCAAAATTACCATCCGGACCAAACGGAACCATCAAATCTCTAATCCGAGATTAACTAGTGAAAAGTCAAACTTGATCAACTCTTCCAACTCTAAAGCTTAAATCATGAAATTCATTCTTCCAAATCAATTCTGAATAACCTGAAAACCAAAACCGACGATTCACACAAGTCATAATACATCATACATGTCATAACCCAATTCTCTTATAGGCCGTGATGGCGCCCAGCGTCGCCGCTAACCAAGCCAACGGTGGACTAACCATGTGATTTCCTCATTTTAATAAATTTCCAAGTATTTAAATTCCACTAGTTAAAATATTAAGAAACATCATATTAAAATAAATAAAACGAAAGTAGTTGAGTGCAATCATAATAATAGTAATAATCCAAAACCATAAAATCTACTAGTGTATGTGACAAGACCTGGTATCACAAGTGTATGAGCACTAGTAGATTATACAAACTCTAGCTACTATCTCAAATACAAATAGACAGAAAATGAAAGCAAAGGAGAGACTCTAGGTGCCGTGAAACGGCTCAGGAAGTAGTTCACCACTAGGCCTCCGGGTAACAGGGATGCACGCCGGTATATCCACCAGATGCACCTGCCTCAGATCCTGCACGGTTAGTGCAGAAGTATAGCGTGAGTACATAAACAACATGTACCCAGTAAGTATCAAGTCTAACCTCAAAGAAGTAGTGACAAGGGGTCGACATCGACACTTACTATGGGCTAAAAATAGCAGTATAAAAGTTCTAAATAAGCATGGGTTATATAGATGATAATAATAATAACTCATTAACAAGCAGAAAATAAATAATTCTTTCACACATGGAAATTCCCAAATTAATTCAGTCATATATGATTTCAACTTATCAAGCCATGAAATGATATCAAATGTATAATTAAACTCTGAGTATTATCACGCACGATTATGCCGAGGTCGCACGGCCTGATCCAGAATAAAGTGTACACTGCCGAGGGTTAGCGGTATGAACCATATATAATTTTCACTCAATTCCATAACCATTTTCATGGACCATAACCTCATGAATGCAAATATATAATTTTCACTTAATTCCATAACCATTTTCATGGTTAAACCCCATTTTTATCAAAACCTAGGTTTTTCATCTAAACCCATAATTTTTACAAATTTACATGTTAAAATCTACTCATAATCTATGTATTTCACTTACATTAGATAGAATTTACTTACCTCCAAGTTTCTAGGTGAATACCCCTCTCAAGAAGCTCCAAAATCACCCAAAAGTGAGAGAAATGGGTTAGAAATAGCTTAAGTCCCGTAATAAATGAAGCTCCCTGCCTTCAGGACTTCCGCTTCTGCGGCCCTTTGGCCGCATCTGCGTCTCCACATCTGCAGAAAGGGCCTCGCAAATGTGGTCCTCCCCTTAGCTGGCTTCCTCGCTTCTGCGACCAGCGGCGAGCACGTTGCGCCTGTGCTTTCCCCCGCTTCTGTTATTCCCGGGCAGCCTTTGCTGGGCCGCTTCTACTGTTGCTGGTTCGCTTCTGCAAGCTCGCACCTGTGGCTGGCCTTCCACAGGTGTGATTGCACAAGAAGCTGGATGCTTCAGCCATTTCCTCTAAGTCCAAAACTTGGTTTGTGTCTCGTCCGCTTAACACCCGGGGCCCCCGGGGTCCCACCCAAAAATACCAACAAGTTTGAAATCATAAAACGGACTCACTCGTACCCTCGGAATGCATAAAACAACCTCAAAACTAAGAATCACACCCTAATTTCGAACACGCCGAAACTTCAAGTTCAAGTTCAAGTTCGGGTTCTTCCAACTAACTCCGAACACGCCGAAACACATTTAAACTACTCGGAATGACACCAATTTTGTGTGCAAGTCTTAAATCACCATACAGAATTATTTCCAGGCTCGAAATCCCAAACGGACCTTGATAACACCAAAACCTACTCTAAACTAAATTTAAAGAACTTTAAAACCTTCAAGGTGCCAACTATCAATATTAAGCGCCGAAACGCTCCTGGGTCATCCAAAACCTGATCCGAATATACGCCCAAGTCCAAAATCATCATACGAACCTATTGGGACCGTCAAATCCCCGTTCTGAAGTCGTTTACTCAAAATGTTGACCAAAGTCAAACTTAGCCCTTTTAGCCAACCTTAAAGAACCGAGTGTTCCTATTTTAACACGAACCCTTCCAAATCCTGAACTAACCATCCCCGAAAGTCATAAAATAATAAAAGAACATACACGAAGTCTTATTAGGGGAACGGGGACCTAGAAAGCAAAATGACCGGTCGGGTCGTTACATTTTCCACCTCTTAAACAAACGTTCGTCCTTGAACGTATCTAGAATCATAAACGGAGTGCTGAACAAGTGTGGATATCTGCTCCGCATGTCCTCCTCGGTCTCCTATGTTGCCTCCTTGACTTGTTGACCCCTCCACTTAACCTTTCTGCAGAAATCTTCTTGGACCTCAACCGGCGAACCTGTCTGTCAACAATGGCAACTGGCTCCTCCTCAAAACCCATGCTCTCATCTAACTGAACCGTGCTATAGTCCAACACATATGACCTGTCAGCATGATACCTCTGGAGCATAGACACGTGGAAAACCGGATGAACTCCCGATAGACTGGGAGGCAAAGCAAGCTCATAAGTAACCTCCCCAACTCATCTCAACACCTTGAATGGACCTATAAACCTTAGGCTCAACTTTTCCTTCTTTCCGAACCTCATGATCCCTTCATCGGCGAGACCTTCAAGAGAACTTTCTCGCCCACCATAAAAGATAAATCACGTGCCTTCTGATCCACATAACTCTTCTGTCTGGACTGTGCTATGCGAAGTCGCTCCTGAATCAACTTTACCTTTTCCTAAGCATCCTTCACTAAATCAGTACCATACAACTTAGCCTCGCCGGGCTCAAACCATCCGATGGGAGAACGACATCCCGACCATATAAAGCCTCAAATGGAGCCATCTCGATGCTGGACTAACAATTGTTGTTGTAAGCAAACTCGGCAAAAAGCAAGAATCGATCCCACTGGCCTCCAAAGTCAATCACACATGCTCTGAGCATATCCTCCAAGATCTGAACTGTACGCTCTGACTGCCCGTCGATCTGCTGATGAAAGGCTGTGCTGAGCTCTACACGGGTTCCCGACTTACTCTATACAGCTCTCCAGAAATGCGAAGTAAACTGAGGGCCTCTATCTGATATAATGGAAATAGGTACACCATGCAACCGAACAATCTCCTGAATATAAATCTGGGCCAACCTCTCTAAAGAGTATGTGGTCACAACCGAAATGAAGTGTGCCAACTTTGTCAACCTCTCGACAATGACCCAAACTGTATCAAACTTTCGCAAAGTCAACTACGAAGTCCATAGTAATGCGCTCTCATTTCCACTCAGGTATACTCATCTGCTGAAGTAGGCCACCTGGCCACTGATGCTCATACTTGACCTGCTGACAATTTAGGCACCTCGCCACATACTCAACTATGTTCTTCTTCATTCTCCGCCACCAATAATGTTGCCTCAGGTCGCGATACATTTTTGTAACATATGGATGAATAGATTATCGAGCACTATATGCCTCCTCTAGGATCTTCTCCCTCAAGCCATCAACATTAGGAATACATAGGCGACCCTGGAGTCACAGAACACCATCCTCATCGATAATAACCTCCTTGGCACCACCCTTTAGTACCGTCTCTCTAAGAACCAACAAGTGCGGATCATCAAACTGGCGAGTCTTGATCTGCTTGAATAGTGAAGACTGAGCAACGACGCATGCACGAACTCGTCTGAGCTCTGAAATATCCAACCTCACAAGTCTGTTAGCCAAGGACTGAATGTCCGAAGCTAATGGCCTCTCCTCTGTTGTAATGAAGTCCAAACTATACATACTCTCCGCCTTTCCGCTCAAGGCATCCGCAACTACATTCGCCTTGCCCGGATGATAAAGGATGGTGATATCATAGTCTTTTAGTAACTCAAGCCACTTACGCTGCCTCAAATTGAGATCCCTCTGCTTGAACAAGTGCTGCAAGCTACAATGATTGGTGTAAACCTCGCAGGACACCCCATAAAGATAATGCCTCCGGATCTTAAGAGCATGAACAATCGCGGCCAACTCGAAATCATGTATAGGGTAATTCTTCTCACAGGGCTTCAACTGACGTGAAGCATATGCAATAACTCGCCCCTCCTGTATCCATACACAACCCAAACTAATGCGTGAAGC
>AWOL01S0043403.1:6992-18751 GCA_000715115.1 Nicotiana otophora
GTTGATTTGTGTTTCCCTTATTGTTATTTGTTTCTTATTATTTTGTATATCATATTGCACATGTTATTAGACTAGTGAATGTCTTGACTGTACCTCGTCTCTACTCCACTGAGGTTAGTCTTGATAATTACTGGGTACTGACCGTGGTGTACTCATACTACACTTCTGCACATTTTTGTGCAGAGCTTGTATTGGAGCTATCATACTCGGACATAGTTAGTGAGATCGCAAGGATTCAAGGTAGAGATGCTTGGTCGTCGTAGTCCCTTGGAGTCTTTCCATTTTATTGTAGTGTTAATTATTATTCGAATAGTATTGAGTATTCGATCCTTGAGATCATTCCATGTATTTAGTTAAAGTTCGTGACTCAGTATTACCAGTCTTGGGAGGTTTTATATTTGTTTCCTCTTTTGGTTTCGATTATCTATATAAAAATAAAATTGGCTTGAATTGTAATTATAATCGACTTACTTAGTCTTAGAGACTAAGTGCCATCACGACGCATGTGGTGGGATTTTGGGTCGTGACAAGTTGGTATCAGAGATCTAGGTGCATAAGTTCTATGAGTCAGGAACGAGTTTAGTAGAGTCTTGCGAATCGGTACGGAGACGTCTGTACTTATCTTCAAAAAGCTACAGAGCTAGTAGAAAAATAAAATTCACTTCTTTCATTCCTTATTGTGCGGTATTTATTCAGCTTGAAGCATATATCTTATGTTCGTTTGCATCTACTTGTGTATGAAATTGCGCACTCGGTATCAACTATGCGCCAATGGTTCGTGATACTGCAGAGGGGTTATAAGGGAGCCAGGGTTTCTCAACCATTGTTACAACATGTCATCCGGATCGAGGATGCGGAAGTATTGAGAGATCATTCAGTTGTGCACATAGGGGTGCAATAGGTTCTAACATCTGGTTGATAAGTATGATCTTAAGAAGGTTTAATTAATTGCCTAATCGTCGGAATTGTGGTAGGGTCATGAGGTAGATGTAGATCTGAAGATAGTTGGTGGTATTAAAGACTATGTAGTTCGTATGGGATTTCCATTTAGTGAAAGGTACATACTAGCAGTCAAGGTACTCGAGGAAACAATTCTGACTGTCACGAGGATGACATGCGCCTAATAAATGGCTCGATTGTGTCTTATGACTGGTGACGTACGAGCGGTGAAGGTTAGTATTGTGGATCATCGGACTTTGTCCTATGGCTTCGCGCCAAGTGAGGGGATTCCACTATCAATGATCAGATTGCGGGGTCACGTGTTATATCAGTTTTGGCCTGAGATGTATATATGTGGTATTGAAAGGTTCTCCAAAACTTGTATATGATTAAGAGTTGAGATTTGTATGGGATGATGTTGGAACTTGCGGTATTCCCGCGTCCTTAATAATTCTACATTTCAGTATCAGCGGGGTCATAGAAACAATTTCAGAATACTCGGGGTACTCAGTAAGTTCTTTTAGTGCACCACCGATATGAAATTCTTACAGTGGTTATTCCAGTTATCTGGCACAGACTCAGTACGAGCAGCCACGACCCCAGAGGGATTGTTATGAGTGTGGTGATACTAGGCACATCATGAGAGATTATCCTAGACTTGGGAGGGGGGCATTCTATTAGAACACTCAAGCTACGAGCCCCAATGCAGTTACTACCCCACGTGCACAACCAGTTAGGGGTGGAGGATAGGCGGGTAGAGGATGCCCTAGAGGGGGAGGCCACTACACCAGATGATGTCGTTACATGTATGATCCTGATTTGTTATAAAAACATATTTTTTTTCCTTAATTTAATTTGGTTCTGAATATTGAGGTGAGTCCTCCTATTATGCTCCGCTTATGGGTGAGCTTCGTAATTATATGACCCACTTATATGTTTATCCCTGTTGGGAGATTCGATGATGTTAACCCGTGTCTATCATTTTTATTTTGTACACTATTGAGGACTATAAGTCCAAAAATGACTTTCTATTACTCTCTATAGTGGGTTTTGATGTGATTTCAGAATAATTGACTTCTATTTTATGAATTATATGCACTATTGGTATGAGGGTTCATTATGTGTTGTGAAAAATTATTTACGGAATTTATTGAAAAGAAGAAAGAAAGGAAATGGAAAATTTTTGTAGGCACAATGTACAAAATACTTGTGATTCAGAACTGAGGACGAGATCCTCGCATTTTAATATGATTTGATATGTTTATACCGGGCTACGAGCCGCGATGGAAGTTATATAATGACGAGATCCTTGTCATGAAAATTTATGTGTTTAAATTCTCCTTTGTGAAATTAAATTTGTACTATAGTACTTATAGGAATTTATGCCTGTTAGGCTTATTTGAAAATTCTTGTATGAATTTCTTTGTGCATAATTTTCCATATTCGTTTTGTAATTATTGAGTTTTAGCCTACAAGGAGAGTGCCCATGTGACGTTAAATATGACTCGTTAATTTGGATAAATAATTATGAGGTCTTCATGCCTCGTGTCTCATTGTTAGTAAAGTGGAGGTTTGAAACGAGATTTTGTTAATATGAGGTTAATTGGCGATGTTGTAATCGATTATGAACAACTATTAAGACCGGAGATGTGGTTATGGGCATACATATGATGTGTTTTATGTCCATATATCATTATGATAATGTAGTGCTTGTAATGCTGAGATTAGTGTTGTTGATATATACATTGTGGTGCTTTGTTGGGTTGTGGATGCGTTGTTAGGAGTTGTTTTAGTGTTACTCTGGCAGGTGGATAGGCCCAATTACAGGGGAGACTCTGCCGAAATTTCTGAAAAATTTGGGAGTTAGTAAAATTTGGGGGATTGAGACGTGTGAAAGAAGAGATAAGTTATGTTATGTGTGTGGGGGCGGACTCTACTTCTCATTCAAGAGCGAATGATCCTAAACGGGGGAGAACGTAACACCCCAAAATATTTTGAAATACTTTAGCACTATCAAGAAAGTTGATGTGTGCGTAGGCACGAGTTGCTATAGCCAGTTAAGACTAATACTAAGTGCTGATGTGAAAATTCGGCCTTTTGAAAATGTTTGGAGTGTAAGAAATTGGTTTTAAAGTTTATAAGTATGGATGAAAGAAGTAATATTCAACTGAGATGGCGTTGTCAGATCCATGTTAAATTTATAGTGACGTAGAATCACCTGCGAGTATGTGTGCAGTGAATATGTTCAGTAAATTATGTCCTCAGAAAGATTCTAGGCACGTTCGAGGACGAACATATGTTTAAGAGGGGGAGAATATAACGACCCGACTTGTTGTTTTAAGAATTTACGCCCCGTTCAGCGACTAAAGATCTTGAGCATCTTCGTAATATATATTATGACCGTGGGTGTGGTCGAGTTTGGTTTTCGGAAGATTCAGAATTAAATTAAAAGAACAATTCTCATTTTTGAAGCGTAAATAGAAAGAGTTGATCGAAGAGTTGACTTTTGAGAAAACGACCCCGGAATGGAATTTCGATGGTGTCAATAGATTCGTATGATGATTTCGGACTTAGGCATATAATCGGATTTGGATTTGGAAGCCCGTAGGACAATTCGACACATTTTGGCGAAAGTTGAAAAAATAGAAGATTTTTGGAAAGATCGACCGAAGGTTGAATTTTTGATAACGAGGTCAGATTTTGATTCCAGAAATTGGAATAACTCCATTACGTCATTTATAACTTGTGTGAAAATTTTGAAGTCATTCCGGATTAATTTGATATGTTTCGGCGCAAAAATATAGAAGTTAGAAGATTTGAAAACTCATAATTCGATTCGATGCGCGATTCGTAATTTCGGCGTTGTTTGACATGGTTTGAAGCCTCGACTAAGTTTGTATTGTATTTTGGTACATGTTGGTATATTTCGTTAAGGTTCTAATTGTCTCGGGTGGATTGCGGAAGGAAAGAGCAATTTGGACTTGAAGGAAACTGCTGGAAAATGGCAGCAGCTGGTGGAATCGCTTCTGCGATGCCAGGGCCGCAGAAGCGAGACATCCACCGCAAAAGCGAAGATGTAAGGTTATGGCGTGGTTGCAGGTGTGAAGAAATTCCCGCACCTACGGAAGCGCAGAAGCGGGAAGGGACGACGCAGGAGCGACTGCTTTCGCAGATGCGCAGGTTGCATCGCACCTGCGAATGCGCAAAAGCGGAGAGGAGTCCGCAAGGGCAATGGGGTTGTTGTCAATGGTCTGTCGTAGAAGCGAGAAGGGTCTCGAAAAAGCGGCTTCGCAGAAGCGCAAATATTGTCCGTAGGTGCAGAGCCTAGACAAAATCATAACGACCAAAAATGGTCATTTTTGGAGGTCGAGTTTTTATCAAAATTTGATAAAATTAGTATGTTTGAACTCGTATCGGAATGGGTGTTCGAATTTCATAAAACTTATGTCGGGTTCCGAGAGGCGGGCCCCATGTTGACTTTTGTTGACTTTTTGGAATAAATTTTTAAGTCGACGTATTATTAGCCGAAATTATTTCCGATGAATTTTAATGAAGTTGTATAATTAATTTGGATAGATTCGAGCTGTCCGGAGGTCAATTCAAGGAAGAAGGAGATTTTGAAATATCGGCATAACTTCAAAAAGGTAAGTATCTTGTCTAACCTTGAGTGGGGAAATTACCCCTTAGGTATCGAGCCTTATGTGCCATTTGTGAAATGTGAAAAGCCGTGTACGCGGGGTGAAAAGTACGTACTTGGGCTTATATGTGCAAAATTTATTGGGTTAAAGTCTTAGGCATATTGTGTAGTAAATTGGATAATTGTTGGCATTTATTAAATCATCTATTTGCCATGTCTCAATTCCCGTTTGTTGAATTTATTTTATATGACAATTTGGTGTGATTATTAATTGTATATTTATGTGAATTTCGTGAGTTTGGTGATTTGATATTTCATGGAAATAATTATATTATGAATTTTCCATCTGCAAATAATTAATGAAATAAGTTTAAACTGAGGTGTTAATATAATTATCAAGTATTTGGATTAATGAAGGCGTTGCCCTATACTGAGTATTTTCCATCTCTGTTGTTGTTTTGAGGTTTTATACACATTGTATGGAGCCTTGGACTATTTGTTGTGAAATTAATTGATTTTGTTATATCTTTAAAATTGGTTGTGGTCATTGAACAAATTGCGATATGAATTGATTTTGTTATGTTACCGTGATAATATGTAAAAAATATTTATTTGAAGGACTTGATTTAATTGGATGTACTTGTATTTATTAATTGTTGAGCGATATTAATGGTGTTCTTGTTACCCTGTTTTACATATCACTAGTTGATTTGTATTGCCCTTATTGTTATTTGTTTCTTATTATTTTGTATATCATATTGCACATGTTATTAGACTAGTGAGTGTCTTGACTGTATCTCGTTTTTACTCCACTGAGGTTAGTCTTGATAACTACTGGGTATCGACCGTGGTGTACTCATATTACACTTCTGCACATTTTTGTGCAGAGCCAGGTATTGGAGCTATCAGACTCGGACAGAGTTAGTGAGATCGTAAGGATTCAAGGTAGAGCTGCTTGGTCGTCGCAGTCCCTTGGAATCTTTTCATTTTATTGTACTGTTAATTATTATTCAAACAATATTGAGTATTCGATCCTTGAGATCTTTCCATGTTTTCAGTTAGAGTTCGTGACTCAGTATTACCAGTCTTGGGAGGTTTTTATATTTGTTTCCTCTTTTGGTTTCGATTATATATATATATAAATTGGCTTCAATTGTAATTATAATCGGCTTACTTAGTCTTAGAGACTAAGTGCCATCACGACGCCTGTGGTTGGATTTTGGATCGTGACAAACTCCGAATATCCTAATATTTTGCAGGCTCACAAAAAATGACCTAATGAATAATAGTCATCGCTTCCCCATGATCGTTCCTAGTTGTTTGGTTTTTTAAGGCCATCAAACAGGAATTCAAGTCGATTCCCAGATTTTGGTGTCCTATAGTCCACGCCATCTGTATGAATTCACACGAGCGGCCCCGAATCTCCTCAAACTTTACGAGCCCATAAAAAATGAGTTAATGAACAATAGTAATGGTTTCACCACGAGCCCACGCCATTTGCATGGGTTCGGGCGCCCGAACCAAGATCGCCTAAAATTTGTCGACCCATAAACAATGACTTAAGGAACAATACTCATCGCCTCGCCATGACCGTTCCTCAGTTTTTGCCGTTTTTGGGCCATAAAAGTAGAATTTCGCCCGATTCCTAGATTTGCATGTATTATAGCACATTCCATCTGAATGGGTCCGGGCGGCCGAACCCGGATCGCCTAAAATATTGCCGGCCTATCAAAAATGATCTAAGGAACAATAGTCATCACCTCGCCATGACCATTCCTTATGTTTTGGCGTTTTAGAGCTATAAAACTGGAATTTCGCTTGATTCTTAAATTTTCATGTGTTATAGCCCACACCATATGCATGGGTCCGAGTGTTCGGACCCGTATCGCCTAAAACTCTATCAGCCCATAATAGAAGACCATCGCCTCGCCATGACCGTTGCTTGTTTTTTGGCGTTTTGAGGCCATAAACTTGGAATTTCGCCTGATTCCTAAATATTTGTATGTTATAGCCAACGTCATCTGCATGGGTCTGGGAGGCCAGACCCGGATCTCCTAAGATATTACCGACCCATCAAAAACTACCTAAGGAAAAATAGTCATCACTTCGCCATGACCGTTACTCGTTTTTTGGCATTTTAGGGCCATAAAACTGGAATTTTGCTCGATACCTAGAATTTCGTATGATATAGCCCACACCATCTGCATGGGTCTGGGCGACCGAACCCGGATCGCTTAAAGTTTTACCATCCCACAAAAAACGACCATCGCCTCGCCATGAATGTTCATCGTTTTTGGCGTAATAGGGCCATAAAAATGGAATTCCGCCCGATTCCAATATATTCGTGCTATATAGCCCACACCATCTGTATGGGTCCTGGCGGCCGGACCCGGATCGCCTAAAACTTTACCGGCGCATAAAAAATGACATGCGTAACTATAGTCATTGCCTCGCCATGACCACTCCTTGGTTTTTGGCATTTTAGGTCCTAAAACTAGGTTTCCGCACGATTCACAGATTTTCATATACTATAGCCCACGCCATCTGCGTGGGTCCAGGACGCCGGACACGGATCACCTAAAATATTATCGGCCCATCAAAAGCGGCCTAAGGATTAATAGTCATTGCCTCTCCATAATCGTTCTTTATATTTTAGCGTTTTAGGGCCATAAAATTAGAATTTCATCCGATTCTCAGATTTTCATGTGCTACCACATCATCTGCATAGGCCCAGGCGGACGCACTCGGATTGCCTAAAATATTTTTAGCCCATCAAAAATTACCTAAGGAACAATTGTAATCGCCTCGCCAAGACCGTTCCTCTTTTTTGTCGTATTAGGGCGATAAAACTTAAAATCCGCTTGATTCCCAGATTTTCGTGTGCTGCCATCTGCATGGGTCTGGGCGTCCAGACCTGGATCATCTAAATGTTTTCAAGCCCATAAAAAATGACCTAAGGAACAATAGTCATCGCTTCGCCCTGACTGTTCCTCGTGTTTTGACATTTTAGGGCCATAAAACTGAAATTCCGCTCGATTCCTAGACTTTCGTGTGCTATAGCTTACGCCATCAACGACGTTTATTGGTTTGATTTGGTTATTGATGTTATTTCCAAAGACCAAGGGTGAGGTAAAAAGTTCACTATCATCCGTTGATTCCCAAACACAATCCCAACTTAATCCTTGGTCTTTTACTCAGACTTCAAAGCTCCAAAATAGCATGAATTCATGCCACAACATCTACATAGATCAAAATCACTCCTACAGGGCATAAAACACACAATAAGTGCAAAACACGCCTAATTAAAGCTCAACATAAGTAAAGTGCAGTGAATTAGAGTGCAATAAGAGACTAAAATACGGGATTATAGCCTACCATCAGACTCCGATCCTTTATTTCTGTCGATGATCCTAAGTTTGCTAATGTATCCGCCCTCAGGATATGAGTAATTGACCATTCCCGGAATCGTGCCAAAAGAGCCACGANTGACCATTCCTTATGTTTTGGCGTTTTAGAGCTATAAAACTGGAATTTCGCTTGATTCTTAAATTTTCATGTGTTATAGCCCACACCATATGCATGGGTCCGAGTGTTCGGACCCGTATCGCCTAAAACTCTATCAGCCCATAATAGAAGACCATCGCCTCGCCATGACCGTTGCTTGTTTTTTGGCGTTTTGAGGCCATAAACTTGGAATTTCGCCTGATTCCTAAATATTTGTATGTTATAGCCAACGTCATCTGCATGGGTCTGGGAGGCCAGACCCGGATCTCCTAAGATATTACCGACCCATCAAAAACTACCTAAGGAAAAATAGTCATCACTTCGCCATGACCGTTACTCGTTTTTTGGCATTTTAGGGCCATAAAACTGGAATTTTGCTCGATACCTAGAATTTCGTATGATATAGCCCACACCATCTGCATGGGTCTGGGCGACCGAACCCGGATCGCTTAAAGTTTTACCATCCCACAAAAAACGACCATCGCCTCGCCATGAATGTTCATCGTTTTTGGCGTAATAGGGCCATAAAAATGGAATTCCGCCCGATTCCAATATATTCGTGCTATATAGCCCACACCATCTGTATGGGTCCTGGCGGCCGGACCCGGATCGCCTAAAACTTTACCGGCGCATAAAAAATGACATGCGTAACTATAGTCATTGCCTCGCCATGACCACTCCTTGGTTTTTGGCATTTTAGGTCCTAAAACTAGGTTTCCGCACGATTCACAGATTTTCATATACTATAGCCCACGCCATCTGCGTGGGTCCAGGACGCCGGACACGGATCACCTAAAATATTATCGGCCCATCAAAAGCGGCCTAAGGATTAATAGTCATTGCCTCTCCATAATCGTTCTTTATATTTTAGCGTTTTAGGGCCATAAAATTAGAATTTCATCCGATTCTCAGATTTTCATGTGCTACCACATCATCTGCATAGGCCCAGGCGGACGCACTCGGATTGCCTAAAATATTTTTAGCCCATCAAAAATTACCTAAGGAACAATTGTAATCGCCTCGCCAAGACCGTTCCTCTTTTTTGTCGTATTAGGGCGATAAAACTGAAAATCCGCTTGATTCCCAGATTTTCGTGTGCCGCCATCTGCATGGGTCTGGGCGTCCAGACTTGGATCATCTAAATGTTTTCAAGCCCATAAAAAATTATCTAAGGAACAATAGTCATCGCTTCGCCCTGACTGTTCCTCGTGTTTTGACGTTGTAGGGCCATAAAACTGGAATTCCGCTCGATTCCTAGACTTTCGTGTGCTATAGCTTACGCCATCAACGACGTTTATTGGTTTGATTTGGTTATTGATGTTATTTCCAAAGACCAAGGGTGAGGTAAAAAGTTCACTATCATCCGTTGATTCCCGAACACAATCCCAACTTAATCCTTGGTCTTTTACTCAGACTTCAAAGATCCAAAATAGCATGAATTCATGCCACAACATCTACATAGATCAAAATCACTCCTACAGGGCATAAAACACACAATAAGTGCAAAACACGCCTAATTAAAGCTCAACATAAGTAAAGTGCAGTGAATTAGAGTGCAATAAGAGACTAAAATACGGGATTATAGCCCGCCATCACCGCCCGAGCCCATGCAGATGACGTAAGCTATAGCACACGAAAGTCTAGGAATTCCGCTCGATTTCTAGACTTTCGTGTGCTATAGATCACGTCATCTGCATGGGCCCGGGAGGTAATGGTAGGCCATAATCCCGTATTTTAGTATCTTATTGCACTCTAATTCATTGTACTTTACTTATGTTGAGCTTTAATTAGGCGTGTTTTGCACTTATTGTGTGTTTTATGTCATGTAGGAGTGATTCCGATCTATGTAGATGTTGTGGCATGAATTCATGTTATTTTGGAGCTTTGAAGTCTGAGTAAAAGACCAAGGATTAAGTTGGGATCGTGTTCGGGAATCAACGGATGATATTGCACTTTAAGAACGAAATGAAGAATCGAGCAGGCATACTGTGCATTGGTCAGTAAAATGCACATAATCTTTTGCTCAGAAATCCGTTTGAGCTTCACGTTGGAAAGCTATTTAAAAGAGATACAACTTTAATGTTTTAAGTTTTCCAAAATTCTCAACTTATACCACCCAGGTGCACGATCGCGCACTGGATGTACACTTGGGGCAGAACAATGTGCAAAATGTGCGACCAAGTTCGCGAGCAGGTCCCCAGGTGCGCGACCGCCCATGTCCTGTCTGGGAAGAGTCCTATTTCACTAATAAAAGGGTAGTTTCATCCGGGATTTGTTTTGGGGGCGGCTTAAGTACACCAAAACACCATTTTAGATGGACTTTTGACATACCTTAGACCTAAGGAAGCTAAGGAGAAGAGGGAGAAGCAAGAGAATAAGGATTTCATCCTTCCTTCCTCACTCAAGATCCGGGTTTGGATTGTTTTTATATTTTTCTATACTTTTATTTCATTTGTGAAGAACTTCTCCATGTCTATGGAGTAGAATCTTTTGGNCGCCATCACCGCCCGAGCCCATGCAGATGACGTAAGCTATAGCACACGAAAGTCTAGGAATTCCGCTCGATTTCTAGACTTTCGTGTGCTATAGATCACGTCATCTGCATGGGCCCGGGAGGTAATGGTAGGCCATAATCCCGTATTTTAGTATCTTATTGCACTCTAATTCATTGTACTTTACTTATGTTGAGCTTTAATTAGGCGTGTTTTGCACTTATTGTGTGTTTTATGTCATGTAGGAGTGATTCCGATCTATGTAGATGTTGTGGCATGAATTCATGTTATTTTGGAGCTTTGAAGTCTGAGTAAAAGACCAAGGATTAAGTTGGGATCGTGTTCGGGAATCAACGGATGATATTGCACTTTAAGAACGAAATGAAGAATCGAGCAGGCATACTGTGCATTGGTCAGTAAAATGCACATAACCTTTTGCTCAGAAATCCGTTTGAGCTTCACAATATGTCGTTGGAAATCTATTTAAAAGATCTACAACTTTAATGTTTTAAGTTTTCAAAAATTCTCAACTTATACCACCCAGGTGCACGATCGCGCACTAGGCGCGCACTTGGGGCAGAACAATGTGCAAAATGTGCGACCAAGTGCGCGAGCAGGTCCCCAGGTGCGTGACCGCCCATGTCCTGTCTGGGAAGAGTCCTATTTCACTAATAAAAGGGTAGTTTCATCCGGGATTTGTTTTGGGGGCGGCTCAAGTACACCAAAACACCATTTTAGATGGACTTTTGACATACCTTAGACCTAAGGAAGCTAAGGAGAAGAGGGAGAAGCAAGAGAATAAGGATTTCATCCTTCCTTCCTCACTCAATATCCGGGTTTGGATTGTATTTATGTTTTTCTATACTTTTATTTCATTTGTGAAGAACTTCTCCATGTCTATGGAGTAGAATCTTTTGGGTTTTGATGGATTTGGCGTATTTTTGGTTGTTTGTGGATTATAACTCTATTTTTATGTATTTGAATCGTTTTGGGATGATTAAATTGTTGCATCTACGTTCACGTGTTCTTGTAATCAAGAGAGGCATAACTTGTAATATATTTGCACTATATTGTTGGTTGAGTTCATAGATTCTTTGACGTAATCGAATGAGGCTAGTTTAATCCTTGATTAAACCTAGTTAGGAGGATAATCGAAAGAGGTGCTCCTAAAGACCAATCCATTACGA
>AWOL01S0043404.1:0-15634 GCA_000715115.1 Nicotiana otophora
CATTTGTGCAGTTTTTAGTTTCGAAAAAGGGGGATGGAAGGGAAATTGGCTAAACAGGTTTAGAAGACTTATGAAAATTATTTCTTGGCTCATGATTATGCATTATTTCTTCTATCCTTCACTTTTAAGCTCTTGGGAAATATCTCTTTGCGTGCGAATGATTTTCTTCTATATTTTCTGTTTTGTTAACTTTCTTCTACAGCGACGAAGTATCGATATTCCCCATTTAAATTGTTTTAACAATTTTTGCTGGATTAATGTCATATGTGTCTGGTGAGTCTTATGATGTCTTAGCATTTTTCAAATGGAAGTGGGTGGTTGAATAATTCATACTTCCTTCCTCTCCTGGCCATATCTCTCCCCGGAGGCTCTTATTTTACTGAAAAATGAGCCTATGAGCTCCATCGTGCTCCTTTTTCCATTGCTACGACTGTGACTGGATAATGAAAAACAAATGACATCGTATGTATCACCTTTATAGTTCTTTTCATCACACTAAATGGTGTGTGGAACATAAATATTTTGGCTTCACAAAAATGAAAATGATGAACCTAATATTTTTGAGGTTTGAACCACAACAGAAAATTTTTTAGGAAAGGTTCGACATTGTCAAAGTCTCGAAAATCATGGCACTTGAATTCTATGAGATTGTGGTATTGATGGCTGGGATACCAAGTGAACCAAAAGAGATTCTTTGGAAACTTCTTGGCCTACGCTATGAACACATGCATAGTGAATATTCCGGATTATCACCAAAAGGTGCTAGTATGGAACCTCCTTAGTTTCAAAACACCAAAGTTCATAAAAACGTTTTGCCCTAGTAAGATGGACGGATCAATAGGATTTGAAAAATCAAACAAGTTCGGCGGGTGATGTAATGATGGAGAACCTGGGCATGGCTCATCCGAGAACATGAATATTTGAATTGCTGATTTATTCATCTTCATGTGCTTTTGTTGCAGAAACCTTTCGAAAGAATCACCTTGCCTTTAAAGGAAAGTAGGAAAACCATTATCTTTCCCTTTAATGTGCTTGGGGTGAAACCTGTATGGAGAAACCATGGAGCCCATCCGAGAATTTGCTAATTCAGAATGACCTTTGGATTCAACCGGATCATCCTCGAAAAAGCGTTCAGATCCATCTCTATAAGAAATTGTGAGTGAATTAGAAAAAAATTAAATATTTTAATCCCATTGTTCAGTGTTATAATCTCCTTGACAGTGGAATGATAGTGTTGTTTAGCATCGTTGAATATTCTACTGGCGTAACCACATATTTTTCTCTGACCATTTTCTTTCTCAAACAAATGCGCTCCAAAACTAATTACCGGCATCTGTCTGCAATATTTTCTTTCCATTGGAGGGAATGTGCAAAGATTTTATACTATGGGATATCTCTTTTATATTTTTCGCTACATCATTTTATTCCTTGCCCCATGGATGGGCATTTTTCTTTAACATTTTTGGGAGAGGAGAAATATATGTAAAAATATTAGGAACAAAATCTCTCACATAATTTATTATTCCCAAAAACTATTGGATTTGCGTCGTTCTGAACCCAGTATCGGGTAACTTGATAAGTTACTCAGAAATATAAGGATCTGGGTATATTCTCCATGTGAAAATGCATGCCCAAAAATCAAACTTCTTTTTTCCAAAAAACTACTTTTTTGGCTGAAAGAAAGATGCCATATTTCCCACTAAAGATGCAAAATAATTGAGAAGATTTATGTGCTCTTCCCAAGTATCACTGAATAGTAAAATATTATTAATATAAATAAGTGATGTATGCAGGATGGGCTGAAATATTTTCATCATGGCCATTTGAAACAAAGATGGAATAGATATTTAACTGAAAGGTATGACTTTCCACTGAAAATGGTGATCGGGAATACAAAAACTAACTTTTTCCCTATTATCTGGGCGGATTCCTAATTCCCAAAAACCTTATCTTGTTTTAGCAAATATACCACTAGGTTATTCACCTAGTAGTTGTTATATATAATAATTCCCAAACTGGTTCAAAGGTACAAACTGTCCAAGTACAAAGAATAAAACAAAACCAATGGCTATTGCTACCAAATACAGTGGAGCAGTAGCGTAATGATTAATGGAATTTACAAAGCAAATAATTTGAAACATCCAATTGCTGCCGATGACAATAAATCCACACACCAATTGCAAACAATTTCATGTAGCACCAACAATGCTCTCACCAGGCGCCATTTGTTGCAATCCAATGGAGTAGGTATGTATTAATCCACATGCCGTAAAGAACTGGTTGTCGGATATCCTCAATATGGTGCTGAAGAGCTGAAATTCTTGCGTCGAACTTGTTGTGATGCATTCATCTTCAAGCTTCAAATGAGTCTGTTGGAAACTGAAACCTGCCTTGTTGAAGTATTGAATTTGTAAGTTGTCGAACAACCCTCAGAATGAGTATTAAAAAAAAAGCTAATACCAATGGGAATTAATACGACACCAAATAGTATGTTCAAAACTACCACAGCAGAAGTAAATAGTTGTGCGGAATAATACTGCATTATATTGTTGTGAAATGATGTTATGTTGATGTATTCATATAAGCACAGTTGCACTTGTAGCGCCAATGAATACTCATGATTTTGTCTTGAAGAATCCATAGAGCATATCTGTCACACCCCGAAATCGGGAAGCGCGACCGGCGCTCAACCGAGTAAACCCAGTCTAGCAAGCCTAATTTACATTAACCTCTCATCATTACTCATGCATGATTTACCATAACATAATAAAAGCTTAACTTTCATATTAAATACATTTGGCTCAATGGCCCATATTTTCTTTCTCGTGGTGGTTACACAGCTCAATAAATAGTTGTAAATACTGTGAACATAAATACATGACAAAACTCAAATATTTAATTACATGACCCATAGTGTACATGGAGCTTCTATGACAATGGATACCTATATACATAAAACGAACCAGACCCAAACACCCACTAAAACTGTAGCGGGCTCACCATAAGCTGAGTAGTGAAGAAGATTCTTATCAAAGGTCCATATCATCCTGTAGAAGTATACCTGCATCCATTAAATGATGCAGCGCCTCCGGCAAAAGGGACATTAGTACTGTCGAATAGCACTAGTATATATAACTAAAAATCCTCTTTCAAAATAGAATGCCCATATCAGAAAAGGCAACACATAGAAACAAATAGTCACAATCCACAATATCCAAATGTCTAGTTAAAAACATGATAATTTTCCAAAATATGAACTTCATATACAATTTTGTTTGGGAGATCATTAACACTAATATACAACTGTTCACAATATCACTATTCACAAATACCAATGTTCACAATACCAGTGTTCACAATACCGATGTTCACAATACTTGTGTTGACACACATATTTTACCCATATGCGTCTCATAGACCGTTCACAGTGTTCTCTTACACAATATAAGTACACATATTCAAGGGCTTAGAAATTCGACATGAATACGATGAATCATAGTAACATTAAATGGGCTTAGATAGCCGTCAACGTCAAGAAAATTTATTTAGAGCTTCCATTAACATTTATAGATACTCAGTAGGGGGTCCTATATAACTACCTTCATGCAAAGCAGCGATGTCGCCTCACCCCAACATAAACGGGTGGAGGTGTATCACGATACCACAATCTCTACACAACACGGCCATACCGCCTCACCCCAATACATGCGAGTTGAAGTGTATCACAATACCACAATCTCAACACAAAGCGGCTCTACCGCCTCACCCCAATATATGCGGGTGGAAGTATATTACAATACCAGAATCCCAAAACAAAGCGGCTCTACCGCCTCACCCCAATATATGCGGGTGGAAGTATATTACAATACCAGAATCCCAAA
Organism: Nicotiana otophora; assembly: GCA_000715115.1. NCBI lineage: Eukaryota > Viridiplantae > Streptophyta > Magnoliopsida > Solanales > Solanaceae > Nicotiana > Nicotiana otophora. The sequence goes on from AWOL01S0043404.1 coordinate 3,882, forward strand.
ACAAAGCGGTTCTACCGCCTCACCCCAATATATGCGGGTGAAAGTATATTACAATACCAGAATCCCTACACAAAGCGGTACTACCGCCTCAATCCAATATATGCGGGTGGAGGTGTATCACAATACCACAATCCCAACTCAAAGTGGCCCTACCGCCTCACCCCAATATATGCGGGTGGAGGTGTATCACAATCACAATACCATATATAAACTCAAAGCAACATAGTTTGTCATTACATTTAACATCGTAATTACTCATATCATTGGAATATTGCATGTTCATGTTCATGCTCATCATGGAGAAACACAACTCATTACATTAGCGCAAGCATGGTAAATCAATAAGTCGATTTTAATGGCACATGGGCCCAATTCCTTTTCTTAAGGTTCATCGTCATTTATCAATGGACATCTCCCTTCCATCTTATTATTCACTCCCTTGACCTCTTGAGGTAATTATCTAGGTTCATGACTCTTGGTGACTTAACAATCAAAGTCATTTACATATATTATTTCATTGGCTCTCTTGGCCATACACAAGATTTTGTTTTCATAGCACAATGGCCGTATTTCATATTCCACACTTTCACCCTTTTCAATTTCAAAGATCACCATAAAATATCAATATGTATAATATTTCAGAAATCAGATACTTCAAATCCCTTTGAAATGGAAACTTCAAACACAAATGGTTTCTTCCCAAACAATGAGGCATACCTACCGGCAATTGAAACACACATCAAAAATCATAAACAATCAATACACCATTTATTCTTGCAATACTCTTCCCCAGAAATGACAATGTACAATTTCAACACATGAGTATATAGAACTCAAATCACCCTGAATATATTTATAAAGCAAAGCATTAGCTAAAGCAGCCACTTATGGGCATGAATTGAGTACAAAAGCTATTAGGAAATTCTATTTTCGAAGTCCTTTTTAAACAACTGAGTCGAGTCTCGTTTCATATTCTTTATCATATCCTCTCAAATCATTTACACTACTAGCCACAATCATAACTTAAATTCTTGGCACGTTGGCCACATTCTATATCCCTAATTCACTTATTTTACTTCCAACCATCTTTATAGATTATCAACAACAAGACATTTACAAATCAATACTTTAGGTACACCTATGAGCAACTAAAAGTCTTACGAATATTAGGATTTTCTCACACAATATGGCCTCATAACCTTCATTTTGAACACGACTCAAAGACATAGCATTTTAATACCCATATCATTCTTGAACACATTCCCAAAGGGTAACATAATGTGATAGGAATATTCGGGACACGTTTTGATTACACAATTCTCATCACTTTGCTTATTTGGGACAATCAAATTTATTGGTAACAACTCAGAACATAGAATAAGGAACTTGAGACAAACATACATGGAACTTACGGGAACATCATGGAATTCGATTCCAAGAGAGAAAGTTTAGCCAACATACCTTGGTTTTTGCTTTCCTTACATTACTACAACATTCTGGAAATCCTAGCAATCCCAATCTATTTTGAGACATAACAAAATTGAACCATTATTAGGAAGATATTCATGGTCTTAGCTCATTTGAGCATTTTATCTAACAATATATGTGCAAATTGGTTACAAGATTCTTTCACAAGATTTCTTTCACTTAAAAACCCGATCTTTACCTGTTTCAGCTCAACAATCTCCCCATAAAACTTATTGGTACATGAATGTATAAATAATACTCTCACACCCAAGAATCATTCTCCAAATCAACCATATTTTACCCAAATTCGAAATTAAAAACTAGGGTATTGAACCTTACCTCTTAGATGAAGAACTTGAGGGATTTCTTGTAGGATTTCAAGGCTTGGACAAAATCTTGATGAACAAAGCACTTGAGCTTCTTCCTCTTTCTATAACACTCTCACTTCTCTCTAAAAATATCATATGTTTTCTCCAAAATGAGCTTCAAGGAGTATTTATCGAAGTTGGGTCGGGTTATAACAATAGAAGAATAGATATTTCCGAAATTCTGGACCAGGCAACAGACCTGGCGTCGCTAGGCTAAATCTTGGTATTACACCTGGCCTCACCAGGCTAAAGCCTTTTTAAGCCTAGCTTTTGGCTGGCCTCGCCAGTCTAAAGCCTGGTATTACACCTGGCCTCACCAGGCTAAAGCCTTTTTAAGCCTAGCTTTTGGCTGGCCTCGCCAGTCTAAAGCCTGGTATTACACCTGGCCTCACCAGGCTAAAGCCTTTTTAAGCCTAGCTTTTGGCTGGCCTCGCCAGTCTAAAGCCTGGTATTACACCTGGCCTCACCAGGCTAAAGCCTTTTTAAGCCTAGCTTTTGGCTGGCCTCGCCAGTCTAAAGCCTGGTATTACACCTGGCCTCACCAGGCTAAAGCCTTTTTAAGCCTAGCTTTTGGCTGGCCTCGCCAGTCTAAAGCCTGGTATTACACCTGGCCTCACCAGGCTAAAGCCTTTTTAAGCCTAGCTTTTGGCTGGCCTCGCCAGTCTAAAGCCTGGTATTACACCTGGCCTCGGCAGGCTAAAGCCTGGTCTTACACCTGCCCTTGTGAGCTCTGTAGCGAGCTACAGGACATCCTTTGGGTATTCGATCATAACTTATTGTAGGAATGTCCGAATGACGAACGGTTTGAAGCGTTAGAAATTAGACTCAAAGAGTTTTAATTTTATATGTAGATAACCTCATAAGTCGTCATCGTTTTGTAGAAACATACGTTTGAATTAGGATCTTGTGCAAATTGAGACATCCTTTCACTTAATGTATCCTACTTGTTCCACACGAATTCTTTACATTCACAAAACTCCTTAGTATGTTTCAACACACCTTAAACATATACTTTTCATTTATAAATAATGTGGTTCTATCCCATGGGTCTCCTATAATACTCTAACACGATATTCCCAAATATCGTTGGCGTACTTTAAAATATTAAATCATTAAAGAAATTTTCCCGGGCCTTACAGTATCAAATGTCCTTGGGATCTTGCAATTGAGGATTGACTGTTATTGTGTCCACTTAGCATAATGGTGTTAGTGGCGTATTACAATTGATACAACTATAGGTGCTCGAGCACTTGGGATGCTAATAGAAATCCATGCTGACGGCTCAATAAGCTGAGCCTGTCTGTGGAACCTGCACAATGTAGCAAACAAATTAGGAGGAAAGATTTTGCTCCCCGGTTCTTGTGTGTTCTGGGAGTAGTGAAGAAGATTGGGTAGTGATAGGAGGAAGAAAATCTTTGATGATGTATGGTTGGTATATTGTTGTTGTATGCCATCAAAACACCCCCTAGTTTAAGAATGAAGCCAAGCTAATAACAATGGGATGTGATACGATAACACACAAGTAGTTGATACCTTCATACTGAACTAATTTGCTGAAACAGTACATCATAGTTAGAAATTCTCTTTGCTTTGGCAAGTTGGGAGAAAAGGGTGAACTTATTTAGGATGAGAAACTTGTCATCCAAAAGAAGTTGATTGAGTGGTTGGTAATTAATTACCAATCACAGGATAATGAGTGAGGAGGCTACTCTCGTGTCAAAGAAAAGTTATGACATGTGTTGGATTGCCCCACTTGGATTGATTTCTGCTTGCGGGGTCACTGTGATGATGAGGTTCTCTTCACATGTGTTGGTTTGTACCACAAAGATGCATAGACTTTGATTGCTGTTTGTGATATCACCATGATGCTATGGATCTGTTCTTTCAACTTTGACTTTGGTTATGAAATTTGATGATGATCATCACCTTATTCGTCATAAACATACAGGGAAAAGAGAATCTCTAATGTGGGCTCATCTTCCTGTAAAAAAACTGATTCAAAATTGTCATCCTCACTAAAATGAATGCTTGTGTATGGGTAGACGGTGTGAACTACGGGTAGTTCCACCCAAAATGTCCTACTTTATTACAAATAAAATAGGCTATATTTCTCTTTGCATTGCCCCGCCTTCTCCTTCTAAAGTATTTTGTTTTCCTTCTGAACCTAGACTTGTCGCTTGAGAATTTGGGAAACCTAAATCTCCTGAACTTCTTCCTTGGTAACTTGTATGAGCAATATTTCTTTCCAATGAATAAATCATTATTCATTATCTGTTTGGTTGTGGTAGAATCATATCTCCTTTGTAGAATGGGCTCATCAATCATCCCATCTTGATCATCGTCAAATTTGGAGACCTCTAGTTCCCTGGGCTGATTCATGAAAATGGGAGGAAGTTCTTCTTCTGAAGAATCTTAGGAGGAAGCAGTACTTCTTGGGATATATCCTCATGTACTACTCTTATTTAATTACATAGTACAAGTGGTGCAAAGAAAGTACAACAAACATAAAAGCCTTACAATGTAAGATCCTTATTTGGCTAATCAACAAAACATAAAAGCATGATCAAGTATTGGAAAAAATAATTTCATGGCCTTGGGTTTTGAAATTAGTTTGGACAACATATGGATGATGGTAAAGGGACCAATGCACAGTATTTTCATGCCATTGGATATGTGTAAATTTATGGCTTGACATGGATGGCGTTTCTTTGATGACATGATGGACCTTTGAATAGTATTTGCATGGCATAGAACTTGGGAACATTTATGGCTTGAAATGAGTAGGCAACTTTATTGATATATATTTGTATTTTAATGGTAACTTTTGGTGGTTCAAAGTGGTTAAAAGGTGAAAAACTTATGTAGATTGTTTGTTTTTCCATTGTAATGTCTTGTGGGGTAGAGTGGTGAAAAGGATAAATAAGGTGTGTAAAATTTTATTTCTTCAAATGGGTGCTTAAGAGTTGAAAATGGTGAAACTTGTGCAGTTTTATAGATTAGGAAAAATGGGGATTATGGACGGAAAGTTGGCTAAAAAGTTTTAAAAGACTTATGCAAATTATTTCGTGACTCATCTATCCTTCGCTTTTCAGCACTTATGATATATCTCTTTGCACGCGGATGATTTTCTTCAATAATTCCTACTCATTTACCTTTCTTCTTCTGTGACGAAGTACCGATATCCTCATTTAAATTTATCTTAGAAATTTCTGTTGGTATGTCTTCAAGCATTTCCTTGTATGCCTTAAGTGATATCTTAATTTCTTTCCAATGGGGGTGAGTAGAAAAATAATTCGAACTTCCTTCCTCTCCTGGTCATGTCTCCTCTGAAAGACACTTACTTTGCTGAAAAATGATCCTCTGAGCTTCGACGTACTCCTTTTTCATTGCTCGGATTGTGACTAGATAATGAAATCAAAAGGACACCACAGGCATCACCTTTATAGTTCATTTGATCACACTAAATGTCCTTTGGAACATATATATTTTGACTCCACGAGAATGAAAATGATGAACCCAATATCTTTAAGGTTTGAACCACAATACAAATATTTTTAGGAAAGGTTCAAGAGTGTCAAAGTCTCGAAAATCACGGTACTTGAATTCCATGAGAATGTGGTATTGGTGGTAGAGATACAAAAAGTATCATAAAAGCTCTTGTGGAAAATTCTTGGCCTACGCTATGAACACATTGCAGAGTTAAAATTCCAGATTAAAACCAAAAGGTGCTAGTATGGAACCTCCTTATTTTCAAAAATCTTGGAGTTCATAAAAACTCTCCGCCATAATAAGATGGATGGATCAATAGGATCTGAAAAATAAAACAACTCCGGTGGGTGATGTAATGATGGAGAACCAGGGCGTGGCTCATGTGAGAACATGAACATTTGAATTGTTGATTTATTCTTCTTCATGTGCTTTTCTTGTGAAAACCTTTTGGCAAATTCACCTTCCTGCCACGATCCGAAATTTCCACCTTTAGGACCGTGATGGTGCCTAACATTTCACTTGCTAGGCAAGTCAACGTTAAAATAATCTTAACCATTTTTAAGAAAATTAAATTAAACAAAAGTCAATTACTGAAATAAAGTGCGGAAGACCATAACTATTGAATCATCACAATACATCCCCGAATCTGGTNTCCTAATATTTCACTTGCTAGGCAAGTCAACGTTAAGATAATCTTAACTATTTTAAGCAAATTAAATTAAAAAAAGTCAATTACTGAAATAAAGTGTGGAAGACCATAACTATTGAATCATCCCAATACATCCCTGAATCTGGTGTAACAAGTTCACGAACTACTAGAATGATACAAATAAATGTCTGAATAAAATTCAAGCTATTTGAAAGATAATACACAACTAAGATAAATAGAAGGGGACTTCAAAACTACGAATGCAGTGCAGTTATACCTCAAGCCTCCTCTATGTAGCTGAATCCGAGCACGTCTATGGTACGTTGCTGGGACTAACTCCAAAATCTTCACAAGGGGGGCAGAGTGTAGTGTGAGTACAACCGATCCCATGTACTCCGTAAGTGTCGAGCCTAACCTCGACGAAGTAGTGACGAGGCTATGACAAGACACGTTTGTAAACAACCTGTACAAGTATATATAAATACGAAGCAACAATAATACAATAAATAACAACCTATAAATTGGGAGGGGATATGCGAAAGGGAATGATATACTAATTTTAGCAGGAGAAGTATCACCTCGCACCCAATTAATTCATCAACAATAAAATGAGCAACTAATAATATGAAAATTTTACGGCACCACCCTTCGTGTTTTTACTCTCATTCCTCCCATAAACTGATAAATAAATAATATTAATTGGCATGGCATCACTCAAAGTGCTTTAACTCTCTTTTGGCACAGCATCACCCTTCGTACTTTTACACTCTCTAAAAATGGCACGGCATCACCCTTCATGCTTTTACACTCAAAAATAAGACGTCAACACCCTTCGTGCTTTTACACTCTTTCTCACCATAACAATGATAGTATAAAGAATAGAAATGGCACGACTTCACCCTTCTTGCTTTTACACTCATTCTCACCATATTTAGTAATAATTAAATCAATACAATTTTCATGAATAATGATCAAATAATCAATAATAAACTTAAGCAGGAATATCTTAATTAGATAAGCAATTATTCAAAATGAAATAAATTCCTCCAGCATGCTTTGACTCAACCACAACGCATAAGTACTCGTCACCTCACATATACATTGTACCCGCAGATTAAATCACGTAGCAAATAGACAAATAAATCCTACTCCCTCAAGTCAAGGTTAACCACTACACTTACCTCGCTTTGCAACCAAATTCAAGGTTCCAATAAACCTTTGCCTCGCGAATTCATGTCCGCAATCCTCAAATCTAGTCATAAACAATTCAATATACTCAATTTTTTGGATTAAAATCCGAAATTCATCTCAAAAATCAACAGTGGGGCCAACGTCTCAAATCTCGTAAACACATACGGAATCCGAAAACCCCTTCCGAGACGAGTCCAAGCATACAATGATTATCAAATTCTGATGTAAAATGGACCTTCAAATCTTAAACTTTTCATTTTTTGGAAAGTTTTACAAAAATTCAAATTTCTTCCATCTAAATCCGAGATAAATGATGAAGATAGACATATATTTATGAAATATAATTATCGTTGGTTATAGAACACTTACCCAATTTAAAGTCGTGAAAAATCCCTTTGAAATCGCCTAAATCTGAGACTCAAAACTCAAAAATGAGTAAATATAGTTAACTTCCGATTTTATGTGTCTGTCCAGGATTTTTCACATCTGCGGACACTTGACTGCATCTGTGGACACTTGACCGCATCTGCGGTTCCGCTTTTGCGGAAATTGGGGTCGCTTCTGTGGGCTGGCTCACTTCTGCGGACAAGAGTCCACTTCTGCGGACTCGCTTCTCCGCAAGGCTGCCCCTTCCCTCTTTTCCTGCTTCTGCGATGCGTAGGCCGCTTCTGCGGACTGTCCGCTTCTGCTAGGCATGGCTCGCTTCTGCGAGCTCGCATCTGCGGTCTAAAATCCGCAGGTGCGATTACACCAGAATGCAAAAATTTTAGATTTTCCTTTAGTCCAAATTCTGATCCATTAACCATCCGGAATCCACCCGAGGCCCCCGGGACCTCAACCAAATACACCAACAAGTCCTAAANTTAGATTTTCCTTTAGTCCAAATTCTGATCCATTAACCATCCGGAATCCACCCGAGGCCCCCGGGACCTCAACCAAAGACACCAACAAGTCCTAAAACCTCACAAACTTAGTCGAGACCTCAAATCACATCAAACAACACTAAAACCACGAATTATATCCCAATCCATGCTTAAAGAACTTAAGAATTTTCCACTTTTACATTCGATGTCGAAACCTATCAAATCAAGTCCGATTGACCTTAGATTTTGCACACAAGTCATTAATGACATAACAAACCTATTCAAATTGCTAGAATTAGATTCCGACCCCAATATCAAAAGGTCAAATCCGTGGTCAAACTTTGGAAATCTTTAGCCTTTAAATTTCTAGTTTCCGTTAAATACCAATAGTTTAAGCTAGGGACCTCCAAATTCGATTCCGGGCATAGATCCATGTCCCAAATCACGATACAGACCTACTAGAGCTATCAGAACACCGATCCGACTCCGTTTTCTCAAAAGGTTGACCAAAGTTAACTCAGTTGAGTTTTAAAGCTCTATTTCACATTCTAATCAATTTTTCATATAAAAACTTTCCAGAAAATTATTCGGACTACGCACACAAGTCGAGGAGTAATGAATAGTGCTTTTTGAGGTTTTATAACACAAAAATAAATGTTTAAATTAAAGATGACAGTTTGGATCATCAGATTCTCCACCTCTAAAACAAACGTTCGTCCTGGGAACGAAATTAGAAAAAGTACTGGGGCTGGTAAAAAGGTGTGGATATCTACTCTACATGTCCGACTCGGACTCCCAGATAGATGCTTCTACCGGCTGACCTCTCCATTGCACTCGAACTGATGGATAACTCTTAGACCTTAACTGTCGGACCGGCCAGGCTACAATAGCTACCAGATCCTCCCCATAAGTCAAATTCTTATCCAATTAGACTGGGCTGAAAACTAACACATGGGATGGATCACTATGATATTTCTGGAGCATAGACACATGGAAAATAGGATGAACCACTGATAAACTAGGTGGTAATGCAAGCCTATAGGCTACTTCGCCCATCCTTTCAAGAATTTCGAAGGGTCCTATATACCTAGGGCTCAACTTTCCCTTTTTTCTGAACCTCGTTACACCTTTCATAGGTGAAACCCAGAGCAATACTCTTTCTTCAACCATGAATGCAATGTCATAAACTTTACGGTCGGCGTAACTCTTTTGCCTAGACTGAGCTATGCGAAGTCGATCTTGAATAATTTTGACCTTATCCAAGGCATCCTATACCAAATCGGTACCCAACAACCGAGCTTCTCCCGGTTCAAACCAACCAACTGGCAGACGACACCATCTTCTGTATAATGCCTCATATGGAGCCATATGAATGCTCAACTAGTAGCTGTTATTCTAGGCAAACTTCTCAAGTGGTAAGAATTGATCATAAGAACCTCCAAAGTCTATAACACAAGTGCGAAGCATATCTTCTAATATCTGAATGGTGCGCTCTGACTGTCCGTCTGTTTGTGGATGAAATGCTTTACTCAACTCAACCTGCATGCCTAACTCGCACTATACAGCCCTCCAGAAGTGCGAAGTGAATTGCGTACCTCGATCATAAATAATAGACACGGGCACGCCGTGAAGGCGGAGAATCTCACAGATGTAAATCTCCTCTAACTGATCTGAAGAATAGGTAACTGCTACTGGAATGCAATGTGCTGACTTGGTCAGCCTGTCCATAATGACCCATACTGTCTCGAACATTATCCAAGTCCATGGAAACCCAACAACAAAATGCATAGTGATACACTCCCACTTCCACTCAGGTCTCTGATGCCCGTACTTGACTTGCTGGCAATTTAGACACCGAGCTACATATGCAACAATATCCTTCTTCATTCTCCTATGCCAATAATGTTGCCACAAATCTTGATAAATTTGGCTGACCTGGATAAATAGAATACCTGGAACTGTGTGCCTTCTCAAGAATTAATTCACGATGCCCATTCACATTAGGCACAAAAATATTACCCTGCATCAGTAGAACTCCATCTTCCCTACAACAACATGTTTGGCACCACTGTGTCGTACCGTGTCTTTAAGGACAAGCAAATGAGGATCATTATATTGTCTCTCTTTGATACGCTAATTTAGAGAAGACCGAGAGACTGTGCAAGCAATAACCTGACTAGGTTCTGAAATATCTAACCTCACGAACTGATTAGCCTATGTCTGAACATCTGCAGCTAACGGTCTCTCACCAACCGGAATATATGCAAGAGTGCCCATACTCACAACCTTTCTACTCAAAGCATCAGCCACCACATTGGCCTTTCCGCGGTGATACAAAATGCTGATATCATATTCTTTCAACAAATCCAACCATCTTCTCTGCCTCAAATTGAGATCTTGTTTCCTGAACAGATACTGTAGGCTACGATGATCAGTGAATACCTCACACAAGACACTGTAAAGGTAATGACTCCAAATATTCAGTGCATGGACAATGGCTGCCAATGCTAAGTCATAGACAGGATAATTCTTCTTGTGAACTTTTAACTGCCGCGATGCATATGCAATCACCCTTCCATCCTGCATCACACTCGTTAGAACATCTGAATGGGGAACCCTTCTAGGTCAATTTGGTCAGTGGGGATACTATGAATGAAAACTCCTCCACAAACCGACGATAATAACCTGTCAAACGCATGAAACTTTGGAGATCTGTAGCTGAAGTAGGTCTTGGCCAATTCTGAACTGCCTCAATCTTCTTAGGATCAACTTTTATGCCTTCTGCCGATACAACATGATCCAAAAAGGCAACTGAGTCTAACCAAAATTTGCATTTTGAAAATTTGGCATATAACTGATTATTCTTCAAAGTCTGAAGCATAATTCAAAGATGTTACTCATGCTCATCTCGACTGCTGGAGTAAATCAATATATCATCAATGAATACAACCATAAAAGAATACAAATAGAGTTTGAACACCCGATTTATCAAATCCATAAATGTTGTTGGGGCATTTGTTAGCCCAAATGACATCACTTGGAATTTGTAATGTCCATACCGAGTCTGAAAAACTGTCTTAGGGACATCGGATGCCCTAGTCTTGAACTGATGATAACCAGACCTTAAATCAATCTTTGAAAACACCCTGGCACTTTGAATCTGATCGAATAAGTCATCAATTCTTGGCAACAAATATTTGTTTCTGATAGTGGCCTTGTTCAACTACCGATAATCTATACACATCAGCATAGCGATATCTTTCTTCTTTACAAATAGTAAAGGTGCACCCCAGGGCGAGACACTGGGCCTAATGAATCCCTGATCAAGCAGGTCTTGTAACTTCTCCTTCAATTATTTCAACTCCTGCGGGGTTATACTGTATGGTGGGATAGAAATGGGCTGAGTGCCCAGAGCTAAATCAATACAAAAGTCAATATCTCTGTTGGGTGGCATTCCCGATAGATCTGCAGGAAATACATCTGAAAATTCACGAAACACTAGAACTAAATCCATAGAAGGAACTTCCGCATTGGGATTGCAAATATAAGCCATATAAGCTAAACACCCCTTCTTGACCATACACCGATCTTTTAGATAAGAGATAACCTTGCTGGTAGAATGGCCAAGAATACCTTTCCACTTNGAGAATTATCCTTTCCATGACTTAGAATTGGCAGCCATTGTCCATGCACTGATGATTTGGAGGCATTACCTTTACGGTGTCT
>AWOL01S0043410.1:0-20893 GCA_000715115.1 Nicotiana otophora
TTACCGATAAAGCTGAACTCGGGCAACACCTACTGAGTATATCTACCCGTCTGTATGTCTGAACCTGCACGCATGAAATGTAACGTCCCCAGAAAAATGGATGTCGGTACGAAATAATATACCAAGTATGCAAGGCAATAAAATAACTAAAAGCTGAAACTGAATTGATAATATAATAACTAAAAGTAACTGGAATCAAAGATGATCTAGAGATATAGTTACCTGCTGACACTAATTTAACTCTCTCAATATAGTAAGTAAAATAAATGTCCGGCCCTATAAGGCTCGGAACGTGTAACTGCTTTGACGTAGTAGGCTCGCTCATAGGCGCTCGGCCATACTAGGCTCTGTATCTCAGCCATTCTGGGCTCGCTCATAGGCGCTCAGCCACAGTAGGCTCGGTATATAACTTATCACCTCATCAGAGATTGCCCAATAGGGGCATGCCCACCGATTATAGCTCGATGGTGGTGAAAATACTGTAATACTGTCTCTCTCTCTCTCTCTCTCTCTCTCTCTATATATATATATATATATATATAGAGAGAGAGAGAGAGAGAGAGAGAGAGAGAGAGAGAACCTCCTCTCTCTTGACTGGAAGAAGACAATACTCAATTGAATATAAAGTCCCGATAAGGGAAAACACTGTAATTTATGAGACTAGGATAATGTACATAAGTTCAGGAATACGAACTTCTATTTATGCCTCGTTATCAAACTCATGTAGTTACAAGATCATGCCAAAATGAAGGAAGGGCTTAGCCTTAACATACCTGGAGTAGGAAAAATCCATATGATATTCTTAGGAAAGATTGCACCGTATTCCCTTAGAATCGCAAAATCTCACGTTGCTTAAGATGCTATGAAATCAAGTGCTCCATCGTGTGTTATTTTGGTATTGTAGTAGGAAAATGGTATATATTCTCTTAATACATTCTAGCGTGCCTTTGTAATAGAAAGAACATTATAATTGAATCATTTGAACATCTAAAGACAAAATGAAGCAGAATGATTACAAATCTTCCAAGTATATGTTTACACGTAATGAAGAATGTAGTGACTTGTGTTTATAACTTTAGTTTGCCACCTGTCAATTTGATTTTTGAGTCACTTAGCTTGAAAGGTGGGCTGCCACGTTGAGAAATTTAATCTTTATCTAATAATTTCCTAATTAATTAGGTAATATTCCATTACCCAATAATTAACCAATTACCCACATAATTAAGAATTATCTCAACTTACTTAAAATACTACTCACTTTTAACATAACCGGTACACCTTACTATCATGATTATGTAGTACCTTGTATGGCACTAGTCCATAAATACCGGGTATTATGGCTCGTACCGTATTTTATCCCAAACCAACAACCTTCAACGAAACTCATTTTCTTTGATTCGTTTACCCTTTATCTTTCATGACACTTATTTATTGCTTGTTATAAATAGCATAAATGCTTATAATCTCAAAAAAATCTTATCCCCGAGTCTACGTCAATTAACTGAAGACTACACTTTAACGTACTAAAACGCGAGACGTAACATCTTAAATGTCAAAATATTCCAATAAATACCATATTTAATAAGAAATTATTAGGCAACAAAGCATACAATTATTATAATTTATTTAGGAAACAAGTAATGACAAGTAGCAATTAATTGTGGGAATTAAGGATGAATTAGGCATTTTTCATATTTACTATGCTAAATGTCAAGTAGCAATTAAGACATATAAATCAAATAAGCATGTAACAATTATTGCATGAATTCAAGAATTGATAATTGACAAGGAATATGAGAGAAATAATTATTATAATAATTAATTTTACAAAGTATAGGCACTCGTCACCTTGTCTATACATCGTTATACATGAAATTCATGTAGCAAATAATTCAAGGGTTTTATTCCCTCAAATCAAGGTTAACCACGACACTTACCTCGCTTTGCAACCAAATTCAAGAATCCAATAAACCTTTTCCTTGTGAATACGTGTCTGAAATCCTCAAATCTAGTCATAAACAATTCAATATACTCAATACAAATCGTAGAAATTAATTCCACATGAATTTACTAATTTTTCGGATTAAGATCCGAAATTCATCTCAAAAATCATCAGTGGGGCCCACATCTCGAATCCCAGAAAAACTCATAAAAATCGAACACTCGTTCCGATATGAGTTCAATGATACAAAACTTATCGAATTCCGACATCGGATTGGCTTTCAAATCTTCATTTTACATTTTTGGAAGATTTTATAAAAACCTACTTTTCCTTCCATAAATTCACGGATTCATGATGAAAATGAGTATGGAATCATGAAATATAATTAATATAGGATAAGGAACACTTACCCCAATTTTTCCTCATGACAATCGCCTTACCCGAGCTCAAAATCGTGAATAATGAAAAATGGGGAGAAATCCCATTTCCAGAACTTAAGTTCTGTTGTCCAGATTTTTACTCATCGAGATCGCGGAAATTCGTTCGCGATCGCGTGAAATAATTTCTGCCTAGGTTCATTTTACTCTTCGCGATCGTGAAGAACAAATTTGACGGCCCCAGCTTCTGCCTAGTTTTCCTCTTGGCGGACGCGATCCACTCTACGTGTTCGTGGTGCATTGGGAGCTAACCTTCCGCGATCGCGTGCCTATCTTTGCGAACGCGAAGGGTAAAAACCATGGCTCACAGTTATCTCTTTGCGATCGCGGGAATGGCTTCGCGACCGCGAAGCACAATGCACCAGATGACAGCTGAAGCTCAAAACCCAGATTTTTCCAAAGAATGGTCTGTAGGCTATCCGAAACTCACCCGAGCCCTCGGGGCTCTAAATCATACATGCACACAAGTCCAAACACATCATACGAACTTTCTTGCACGATCAAAACACCAAAATAATGCCTAGAACTACGAATCGGACACCAAATCAAATGAAATTTTTAAGAAAACTTTAGAATTTCTATGTTAACAACCGAACACCCGAAACACGTCAAACCAGCACAAGTCATAAATATAGCTATGAAGTTACACCGGGTTCCGGAACTAAAATACGGACCCGATATAAATAAAGTCAAATCTCTTAAGTCATTAAACCTTTAAACTTAAAAATTTCTACAACATGCGATAACTCGAGTTAGGGACCTCCGAATTCGATTTCGGGCATACGCTCAAGTCCCAAATCACGATACGGACTGTCAAAATACTGATCCAGGTCCGTTTGCTAAAACCTTTGACTAAAGTCGCCTTAATTGAGTTTTAAAACTCTATTTGATATTTTAATCCATTTTTCATATAAAAACTTCCCGAAAAATTATACGGACTACGCACGCAAGTCAAGGAGCGATAAATAGTGCTTTTCGAGGTCTTAGAACACAGAATTAATAATTAAATTTAAATATGACCTTTTGGGTCATCACATTCTCCACCTCTAAAATAAACTTTCGTCCTCGAACGGAATTAAAAAAGTACCTGAGCGGGTAAAAAGGTGTGGGTATTTACTCCGCATGTCCGACTCGAACTGCCAGGTAGTTGTCTCAATTGATTGACCTCTCCATTGCACCCGAACTGAAGTATAACTCTTAGACCTCAACTGTCGGACCTGCCAGGCTGGGATTGCTACCGGCTCCTCTTCGTAAGTCAAATCCGTGTCCAATTGGTCTGAGCTCAAATCTAATACATAGGACGGATCACCATGATATTTCCGGAGTATAGACACATGGAACAACGTATGAACTGCTGATAAACTAGGTGGTAGTGCAAGCCTGTAGGGTACTTCCCCCACCCTTTCAAGAATTTCAAAGGGTCCAATATACCTAGGGCTCAACTTGCCCCTCTTTCCGAATCTCATTACACCCTTCATAAGTGAAACCCGGAGCAATACAATCTCTCTTACCATGAATGCAATGTCACGAACTTTACGGTCGGCATAACTCTTTTGTCTAGACTGAGCTGTGCGAAGTCGATCCTGAATAATTTTGACCTTGTCCAAGGCATCCTGTACCAAATTGGTACCTAACAACCGAGCCTCTCCCGGTTCAAACTATCCAACTGGCGAACGACATCGTCTCTCGTATAATGCTTCATATGGGGCTATATGAATGCTCGACCGGTAATTGTTATTATAGGCAAACTCTGCAAGTGGCAAGAACTGATCCCAAGAACCTCCAAAGTCTATAACACAAGCGCGAAGCATATCTTCCAATATCTGAATCGTGCGTTCTGACTGTCCGTCTGTCTGTGGATGAAATATTGTACTCAACTCAACCCGCGTGCCTAACTCACATTGTACAACCCTCCATAAGTGTGAGGTAAATTGTGTACCTCGATCTGAAATAATAGACACGGGCACACCGTGAAGGCGGACAATCTCACGAATGTAAATTTCAGCCAACCGCTCTGAAGAATAGGTAACTGCCGCTGGAATAAAATGTGCCGACTTGGTCAACTTGTCCACAATGACCCAAACTGCGTCGAATTTTCTCTGAGTCCGTGGGAGTCCAACAACAAAATCCATAGTGATATGCTCCCACTTCCACTCAGGAATTTCTAACTTCTGAAGAAAACTACCAGGTCTCTGATGCTCGTACTTGACTTGTTGACAATTTTGACACTGAGCTACATATGCAACTATATCCTTCTTCATTCTCCTCCACGAATAACGTTGCCATAAATCTTGATACATTTTGGCGGCACCTGGATGAATAGAATACATGGAATTGTGTTCCTCTTCAAGAATTAATTCACGAAGTCCATTAACATTAGGCACACAAATATGACCCTGCATCCGTAGAACTCCATCTTCCCCCACAACCACCTGTTTGGCATCACCATGCCGCACCGTGTCCTTAAGTACAAGTAATAGAGGATTATCATATTGCCGCTCTCTGATGCGCTCATATAAAGAAGACCGAGCGACTGTGCAAGCTAGAATCCGACTGGGCTCAGAAACATCTAACCTCACGAACTGATTAGCCAAGTCTGAACATCTGCAGCTAACGGCCTCTCACCAACCGGAATATACGTAAGACTGTCCATACTTAGAGCCTTTCTACTCAAAGCATAGGCCACCACATTGGCCTTTCCGGGGTGATACAAAATAGTTATATCATAGTCCTTCAACAGCTCCAACCATCTTCTCTGCCTCAAATTGAGATCATTTTGTTTGAACAGATATTGTAAGCTACGATGATCACTAAATACCTCACACGAGACACCGTAAAGATAATGCCTCCAAATCTTCAGCGCATGAACAATGGCTACCAATTCTAAGTCATGAACAGGATAATTCTTCTCGTGAACTTTCAACTACCGCGGCGCATATGCAATCACCCTGCCATCTTGCATCAATACTACACCAAGCCCAATACGAGATGCATCACAATACACCGTATAGGATCCTGAACCTGTGGGTAATACCAATACTAGCGTCGTAGTCAAAGAAGTTTTGAGCTTATGAAAGCTCAACTCACACTCGTCTGACCATCTGAATGGGGCACCCTTCGGGGTCAATTTGGTCAATGAAGATGCTATAGATGAAAACCCCTCCACAAACCAGCGATAATAACCTACCAAACCCAGGAAACTCCGGATCTCTGTAGTTGAAGTAGGTCTAGGCCAATTCTGAACAACCTCAATCTTCTTAGGATCTACCTGAATGCCCTCTGTTGATATGACGTGCCCCAAAAAGGCAACTAAGTCTAACCAAAATTCACATTTTGAAATTTTGCATATAATTGATTATTTTTCAAAGTCTGAAGCACAATCCGAAGATGTTGCTCATGCTCCTCTCGATTGCTGGAATAAATCAAGATATCATCAATGAGCACAACCACAAAAGAATCCAAGTAAGGTTTGAATACCCGGTTCATCAAATCCATAAATGTTGTTGGGGCATTTGTCAACCCGAATGACATCATTAGGAATTCGTAATGCCCATACCGAGTCTGAAAAGCTGTCTTAGGGACATCGGATGCCCTAATCCTCAACTGATGATAGCCAGATCTCAAATCAATCTTCGAAAACACCTTAGCACCCTGAAGCTGATCATATAAGTCATTAATCCTTGGCAATGGATACTTGTTCTTGATGGTGACTTTGTTTAGCTGCCGATAATCTATGCGCATCCTCATCGATCCATCATTCTTCTTCATGAACAACACAGGTGCACCCCAGGGCGAAACACTAGTTCTAATGAAGCCCTTATCAAGCAAATCCTGCAAGTGCTTCTTCAATTCCTTCAACTCTGGCGGGGCCATACGGTATGGAAATAAGCTGAGTGCCCGGAGCCAAATCAATACAGAAATCAATATCCCTGTCGGGTGGCATCCCCGGCAGGTCTGCAGGAAACACCTATGAAAATTCACAAACAACTGGTACGGAATCCATGGAAGGAACCCATGCACTAGAATCACGAACATAAGCCAAATAAGCTAGACACTCCTTCTCGACCATACACTGAACCTTCATATAAGAGATAACCTTGCTGGTAAAATGGCCAGGAGTCCCTTTCCACTCTAAGTGAGGCAACCCCGGCATGGCTAAGGTCACTGTTTTGGCGTGACAATCCAATATTGCATGATAAGGTGACAGCCAATCCATACCCAAGATGACATTAAAATCTACCATATCAAGAAGTAGAATATCCATGCTAGTCTCAAGACTCCCAATAGTAACCACACATGAACGATAGACATGATCTACCACAACAGAATCTCCTACCGGTGTGGACACACATACAGAAGCACTCAGAGAATCACGGGGCACAACCAGATATGAAGCAAAATAGGGGGACACATAGGAATAAGTAGATCCTGGATCAAATAGAATGGAGGTATCTCTATGGCAAACGAGAAAAATACTTTTGATCACTGCATCGGATGACTCGGCCTCAGGCCTAGCTGAAAAAGCATAAAATCGGGGCTGGGCCCCACCACTCTGAACCGCGTCTCTGGGATGACCTCTAACTGGCTGGCCTCCACCTCTAATGGCCTGACCTCCACCTCTAGCTGATTGACCCCTCATCTAGCTGGCTGAGCAGGCGGTGAAGAAATCGGTGCCGGTATGATGGCACGAGAATCGTGCCGAGATATGTCGCTCGACAACCTAGGGCAATACCTCCTGATATGACCAATGTTCCCACATTCATAACACTTATCTTGCTGTCATGGTTACTGAAGCTGAAACTAACCAGAACAGGTCGGATAACCACTGTAGTGACTCTGGAGTGGTGGTGCACTGATAGGAGCTGAATGTGCACTAAATGTTGGCTGCCCAGAGTAAGGCATAATAGGACCGTGACTCCCTGAAGCACCGTGAGATGCCTGAAGTGCTGAATGAAACGGTCTGGGAGGATGACCCCTACCAAAATTACCCCTGCCTCCAGACAAGGCACCACCGAACCCACCGAACTGACGAGGCCTCTTATCAGACCCCTGCCCTCTCTCCTGTGCAAGGACCATCTCAATCCTCCTAGCAACATTAGGAGCCGCCTGAAAAGAAATCTCACTCTCGGTCTCCTTGGCCATCTGAAGCCTGATAAGGTGAGTGAGACCCTAAATAAACCTCATCATCTCTCTCCCTCAGTAGGTAGTAAAAGGAGAGCATGACGGGCCAAATCCACAAAACGGTTCTCGTACTGAGTAACAATCATACTGCTCTGCTGTAGACGCTCAAATTGCCTGTGGTAATCCTCTCTCAATGTGATAAGAAGGAACTTCTCTAGAAATAGCCATGAGAACTTCTCCCAAGTCAATGCTGGCGACCCAGCTGGTCTGGTCAACATATAATCTCTCCACCATCTCTTGGCGGAACCTGTCATCTGATATACAGCAAAATCGACCCCATGAGTTTCAACTATACCCATGTTCTACAATACCTCATGGCAACGGTCAAGATAATCTTATGGGTCCTTAGAAGGTGTACCACTGAAGTGAACTAGAAAGAGATTAGTAAACTTATCAAGTCTCAATAAGGCCTCAGAAGACATAACGGGCCTATCACCAGCCTGTGTTGCAATAATTGGCTGAACTACCCCAACTGGCGGGACTGCTGGAACCTGGTACTGGGGAGTCATCTGCTCTGAAGCGGGAGTAGTGGGAGTTTGTGCTCCTCCCCCAGTCTGTGAGACGGCTGGTGCCACTGGAAATGTACCATTCTAGGTCACGCCCTCCATAAGACTCACCAAACGGACTAGAGCGTGCTGAAGCATTGGAGTAGCTATGAATCCTTCCGGAACCTGAACTGGTCCTACCGGTACAGTCTGAACTAGAACCTCCTCCTGGAGATCCACCTGAGGTTCTACAACAGGTGTTGTTGCTCGAGCTCTAGACTGAGCTCTACCTCTGCCTCTGCCTCTGCCTCGGCCTCTAGCACGACCTCGGCCTCGACCTCTACCCCTGGTCATAGTTGCCATTGGGGGCTCTGGTCCCTGTCTATCGGTAGATGTATTACGTGTTCTCATCATCTGCGAGAGAATAAGAATGGAATAGTTCAATCATCGATGATAGAATAAGATCGCACGACAGAATAAGAAAGAAGTGATATTGTTCCTAAACTTCATAGCCTCTAAAAGATAAATACATACGTCTCCGTGCCGATCCTTCAGACTCTACTAAGCTTGCTTGTGACTCGTGAGACCTAAGTAACCTAGTTCTCTGATACTAACTTGTCACGGCCCGAAATTCCCACCTTCGGGGCCGTGATGGCGCCTGACATTTTACTTGCTAGGCAAGCCAACGTTAGAATATAATTTGACATTTTAACATAATTTTTAAATTAATTAATAACAAAGAAACAAATGCGGAAATAAAGTCTGAAATAAAGTGAATAATCCATAATAATCGCGATGTCTAAATACCATCCCAAAATTGGAGTCACAAGTGCACGAGCTTCTAGAATAATACAAATAAGGGTCTGAATAAAATAAAGTAGTCTGAAAGGAAACACGCAGCTAAAATAAAGTAGACGGGGACTTCAAAACTGCGGACGCTGTGCAGTTATACCTCAAGTCTTCTCTGGGTAGCTGAAATCCGAGCAAGTCTATAGTACGCCGATGGGACCAACTCCGAAATCTGCACAAGAAATGCAAAGTGTAATATCAGTACAACCGACCCCATGTACTGGTAAGTGCCGAGCCTAACCTCGACGAAGCAGTGACGAGGCTAAGGCAGGTCGCTTACATTAACATGTACGCAATCATAGTAATAACACAATAATAGAAATAAAACAATTATCTCATTTCAACATTTGAAACCAACTCGGCAGTCATAATCAATTATTATTTCAATTAATTTCCATTGCGGCGTGCAACCCGTTCCAACAATATAACTATTCAATAAATTTTTATTGCGGCGTGCAACCCGTTCCAACAATATACACTTAAAAATAAATTCATTGGCGTTCAACCCGCTCCAACAATATAATTAAACAACTCTTAAATGTAAAAATACTCCAATAAATATCACATTTAATTAAAAATTATTAGGCAACAAAGCATACAATTATTATGATTTATTTAGAAAATAAATAATGACAAGTAGCAATTAATTATGAAAATTAAGGATGAATTAGGCATTTTTCATATTTACTATGCTAAATGTCAAGTAGCAATTAAGACACATAAATCAAATAAGCATGTAACAATTATTGCATGAATTCAAGAATTGATAATTGACAAGGAATATGAGAAATAATTATTATAATAATTAATTTGACAAAGTATAGGCACTCGTCACCTTGCCTATACATCGTTACACATGAAATTCACTTAGCAAATAATTCAAGGGTTCTATTCCCTCAAGTCAAGGTTAACCACGACACTTACCTCGCTTTGCAACGAAATTCAAGAATCCAATAAACCTTTGCCTCGCGAATTCGTGTCTGAAATTCTCAAATCTAGTCATAAACAATTCAATATATTTAATACAAATCGTAGGAAATAATTCCATATGAATTTACTAATTTTCTAGATTAAAATCCGAAATTTATCTCAAAAATCATCAGTGGAACCCACATCTCGAATCTCGCAAATATTTACGAAAATTGAACACCCATTCCGATAAGAGTTCAACCACATAAAAATTATCGAATTCCGACATCGGATTAGCTTTCAAATCTTCATTTTACATTTTTGAAAGATTTTATAAAAATCTGATTTTTCTTCCATAAATTCACGGATTCATGGTGTAAATGAGTATGGAATCATAAAATGTAACTATAGGATAAGGAACACTTACCCCAATTTTTTCCGTAAAAATCACCCAAAAATCGACTTACCCGAGCTCAAAATCGTGAATAATGAAAAATGGGGCGAAATCCCATTTCTAGAACAAATTGTCTAGATTTTTACTCGTCGCAATCGCGGGAATTCGTTCGCGATCACGTAGAACAATTTCTGCCTAGGTTCATTTTACTCTTCGCGATCGCGAAGAACAAATTTGAGTGCCCCAGCTTCTACCTCATTTCCTCTTCGCGGACGCGATCCACTCTACGCGTTCGCGGTGCACTAGGAGCTAACCTTTCGCGATCGCGTGCCTATCTTCGCGAACGCGAAGGGTAAAAATCATGCTCGCAATTATCTCTTCGCGATTGCGAAGTACAATGCACCAGATAACAGTTGAAGTTCTAAAACCAGTTTTTTTCAAAGTTCAAATGGTCCGTAGGCTATCGAAACTCACCCGACCCCTCGGGGCTCTAAACCGTACATGCACACAAATCTAAAAGCATCATACGAACTTACTCGCACGATCAAAACACCAAAATAATGCCTAGAACTACGAATCGGACACCAAATCAAATGAATGTTTTAAGAAAACTTTAGAATTTCTATCTTAACAACCGGACGCCCGAATTACGTCAAACTAGCTCCGTTTCTCACCAAATTTGGCAGACAAGTCATAAATATAGTTATGGAGCTACACCGGATTCCGGAACCAAAATACGGATCCGGTATCAACAAAGTCAAACATTAGTCAAATCTCTTAAGTCATTAAACCTTTAAACTTAAAAATTTCGACAACATGCGATAACTCGAGCTAGGGACCTCCGAATTCGATTCCGGGCATACGCCCAAGTCCCAAATCACGATACGAACCTACATAAACTGTTAAAATACTGATCCGGGTCCGTTTGCTAAAAATGTTGACCAAAGTCAACTTAATTGAGTTTTAAATCTCTATTTGATATTTTAATCCATTTTTAACATAAAAACTTTCCGAAAAATTATACGGACTGCGCACGCAAGTAAAGGAGCGATAAATAGTGTTTTTCGATGTCTTAGAACACATAATTAATTATTAAATTTAAATATGACATTTTGGGTCATCACAGAAATCTTCATTTTGATTTATTTTAGTTATAAAACCTCACCGAATTTTCGCCTATTGTTGAATTAGGTAACCAGTAAATTTTGGCCAAGGATGTTCTAAAGAATCTATTGTTCCAAAGAAATGACACTTTTCATATATTTAAACGTTCAGCTGTGTTATTAAAAGCAACAAATGATACATTAGTGGAACAAGAACTGCCAAACCTTAGAAAAGAAACCATTATCATAAAATGATGTCTCATGGGACAAAAGATGGTTGATTTGTCCTTCCAAATAAAACTTGGATACAGCTACCTAATTAAGAGTATGTACAGCAGAATATTTCTTAATATCAAACAACAGCGCCTCAAATCCCATACGAGTTGGAATCAGCTAGTTAATTTACAACACCAGATTAATTAATCCCATGATTGTTGATCTACCCCGTAAAACCTTCACTAAAACAAACGACAACTCCTACATTCTTGCTGGCTATAAATAAATAAAAAATAAGCGATCTACGACTAGTAACAAAGAATCTGAATGGTCACACACTGGACTCAGCTTTAGATCCATTTTCCAGAAGAAAATCCGGTTTTCTTTGGAGGAACTTTCAAGCCAAGTTCTTTACATTGCTCTTCATCAGGTTGTGAGCTCAGAAATCCTGTCCCAACGAAGTGTACTAAGGCTGATGCATCCTCGAGTTTTCTTGTTAAACTCAATGATGCCAAGGAAAGAGGAGCTGAAGAAGTCTTTGATTGCTTCTTTGTTGGCACAGTATCCAGCTCTGCTGCTCTAAGAAAGCGCTCGGTTGCTGCTTCCCAAGAAAGCTCGTGCCTTTGTGCATCAGTCAAGGGGGCAGGCTCATCAGCCAATGCCTTGAGTATAGCTTTAACGAATCCGTCACCATCATCATATGTTCGGCAATTTGGGAACTGCATGAAGAACTCATTTGACGGATGGTTGGCGCATACAACAATTTTGCCCATAGCTAATGCTTCAGCCGAGGTTGTACAAACTACATCTGTGGTACTTGGATTAAGGAGCACCTTATAGCTGAAACCAAAAAAAGGAAAGGGAAAAAAAAGAAGCAAAGACTTCAATTGAAAGAATGGCAATTATGAAACCCCCTACTAAAAAAAGTACTCAAACTCTGAGCACTTATACGACTTAAATTATGTTTTTAAATATAACACAAAAATAACCCAAAAATCTATAAGATCAAAAGAAATCAGAATCAATGAACCAATGATTTTAGCATGATTCATATTCGCTTGGAAAAGTTCTGTCTCATGAACAAGACACAAAAGTTATGTACCAAATGGAGGAGGTTCTAGATATGTTTCAAACAACATTTGAAAGATCCTACAGTAAAAAGTTATGTACCAAATTAATCTTTAAGATTGAAAAAGTATCCATGGACTCATTTGTCGTTAACTTATGGATATATCCAACTGTCACAGAAAATGATCCAATTATATTCATGTCAGACGTGGTTTCCGTCTCACTCCACGTTTCTCTCTGACTCTCTCAATATTTTTGGAGACGAGAAATAATAGCTTCAGTAATGGCAAGGTATATCGTTACTGATAAAGACAAGAAAGGGGAGAAGTTGGATGGCTATAGTAGAAAGAAAAGATGAATAAAGTAGTTACATTTGAGATCATACCAACAATGAGTATGCCTTAATTCTTCAGTTTGCGAAGCTAGAGAGGTTCCTCTAGGTGGCTCTCAAATTTAGGCATTTTAAACGTTTTATCTTCATTACCTTAGAAACACAAGGAAATACTAACTTGAGAAATATGATAGCAAGATGTGGATGCTAGTTAGATATACATAGATTCGTTTTCATAGCATACAAACTCATTGGATATTGAAAATGAAGATGCAGTCTCAAAGAAACATGAGAAAGAAGAAGTTCAAAGAGCACTAGGATCTTGAAAGCTACTTTGATTTTAAGCTTCCTACAAACTGAGTTGGCTATTTTTTGTCCTCTTAAATTGATTTTTTCTATGTTTCCATTTTCTTAGATTCATTAGCTTTTCTGCGTTTCCCGATTAGGGATCTTGTACTAGCAAAATTTTCATTTTCAGTCAAGTCAACGATACTGCTAAATTGAGGAGTGCTTTTAGATTGCTGTATTTATTATAATAACCAAAAAAGGATTGTCGTATTTATTCTGCTTGCTAGCTCTAGACGGCAATATTAATGAGGAAAATTGATCATGATGCTTTTGAATCATTAATATCAAAAAATTGTAAAGTTTGCAGCAATTCTGCTATGTAATATTTATTCATTAAAATTAGGTTAAAATTATCAATTGTTTTAGAGCACTTGTGACCTCTGTTTAGCTTTCCTCCTTTCTCGTTTAACTTTTTGCAATTATCAGGCCTAAATATTTGCAGTGTCGAAAACTTACATTTTCTCTCAACTTTTAGGCCACAGGTTTTTAACACCCTAAAATTAAGGTGGCAAAGGAGCTTGAACCAATCATAGATTACTGCTCACAATAGTGTGTTTATGAGTATCCAAAACAGCCCACTTCTTCTCCAGTTCTCACTTCCAGTTCCGAGTTCCACCTATTTTGAACCCTTTAAGCCCGAGTCTAGTTCAACAATTTAAGGCAAGGCACCAGAAAATAAACCCCAAAATCTCTATATATAGTTATCCAGAATCATTTGCATTGATTTCACCAGAGTATGTAGGCTTCCCTTTGCAGCCAGCAAAGTGGATCAGGCATGATAAAGTAGGTTCTAGAAACAGCAGATGCATACAAATGATATATATATAACAAGACGGGAAAAACAGTTTAACAGTAAAAAGTGGTTAGCTCTGCAGGTACTTACTCGTGAAATAAAGGATCTGCATGATCACGTCCAGGATGAGCCCTAACTGCTAATTCCAACTTCTTAGCTTCCACGTCAATCTGAGCAGAATCCTCACCACTACCATATAAATCAATCTCAAATCCGGATAGTTCCTTTTGATGATCACGTAAAAGATCAAGTAGCTCCTTGTACCCTTTGTTCCACAATTTTTTACCAATGTAATAGACACCTTTGCTGAATGCTTGATTGCGAATTTGCTGCTTCTCTCTTGTTTTCAGCCCAATCTCAAGGAACTTTGGATTAACTCCATGCACATTGCAGACCACTGATCTTGGTAGATCCTGGGTTGCAGCGGATAGCCGAATGACCTGCCAATTCAAGCAAGTAACTTCTATAGATCAAGGCATTACGCATAAAGTACCAAAAGTCATGATTCGTAATTATACTACAACTAATCGGTCCAACCAAGTGATCATCAATTCCTATATTACAACCGACCGGATGACCTGAGGCGTGCCTAGCATGCAAAATAGACTGCACAGTTTTCAACTTTTGAGCATGATAGTTTTTGAAAAGGAAATAATATGCAAGCATGTTTCTGCAACAGCTGTTCAAACTTAACAAAGAAACATCAGTACATTAAAGTGTCAAATGTCAAAGAGTTACTTTCAACCTAGGTTAGCTATTAATGATTCATAACAACCCCCACACAAACCCCACCTCACAAAGTAGATCTTCATAAATAACAAAAAATTACTGAATAGAAGTATTTTACCTTGTGGCAGTAGATATCAACTACCCAACCATTGATGTACTTTATTAGAAGTGCTACCAATATGTTCCTCTCTCTCTTGACAATCTCCCAATAATTGGTGTGAACAATTCCTACAACCATGCGAAATTTTTTTTTCCATCTCTTCCCGTGATGATACCATGTAAGATGCTCGGGCTCCTCAAGGACTGCGATATCTGCTTCATCATCTGGGATAACTACTGTAATATCCCCCAAAGCAAGAATGCTCCTTATATCTAGAGAGAACTGCACTTCGGAACACAACAATTTATTTCTAATACAGTAACCCAAAAGCATATCAATTGAAAAAGATAAAAGTACTGATAAACTAAAACAAGCTGCATCAACTGGCAACTACTATACATCATAAGAGGAGTGCCACTCCAAGAATCTTATCATGATGAAATGGCACTAATTCTAGAAGAAGATCGAAAGGAGGAGCTGCAATTCCCCGACAACTAGGTTATCCCTCCCTTGTCGTGATAGTTATTGTTAATGCACTTTAGATGTGATTATTAACAGACTTCAAGTTTACCATTCCATGAAGAAGAGGGGAAAATGTACGATCCATAGTTGGAAGCTTGAGAACAACTTTTATAGGAAATGAATTACTATTTGTTTTCAACAACTAAGGAAATGAAGACAAAATTATTATTTGGAGGCATACACAAAACTTTATAAGGAAAATATATGACATTCTAAATGCACGGAGAGCTACTTCCCTCCCCACACTCTAGATCAGTCTGGTAAGGAGGAAAAGAAGAATAGTAACTCATAAATATGAAAAAGAAAAGGCACCCATATGGCCATATTTTAAGCATAGTAATTTTCAATTTACATAGTACCTATATTTGATTCAGAAGAATGAACTTTTCACCAGTTGAAGTATGTAATTGGCTACACTACCACAAATCTAAGAGATTGGAGTTTTCAGTGTAATAAAAATTAGACGGGTTCTTATTCATATTTCAGACTGAGTTACCTTTCCAGGATAAAAGCGTATACTAAAATTCGATGCAAATCCAGTCCTCTCTTCCACCCATTGGCGGACATAATTTTCCTGCTCCAAGTGTGAATTAAAAGTGATATTATTGGGAAACAAGTGTTCCTGATCTATCAACGGCAACCAGGGAACGACCAAAGTGACCTTCATCCTACCATCTTTTGCAAGATAGGCCGCACGAAACAGAGGATTAACAGAAGTTCCAGTTAGCCATGGGATGCTTGCAGTAGTGAAGATGGCAATGTGCTGTTTCTTGTCCATTTATGGATGTCAACTCAATTTATTTGCAGCTGTTTTAACATATCAATCAGTGTCAGGAAAGGCCACCTTCGCACACTAAATTTGAAGCTATTTATGAATTCCATGAAATGCATATAGACTCATAAAGTATCTGCAAATAGAAGTTGTCATTTGATGGATGAAAATACTACGCTCTAAATCACTATCAAAAACCAAAAACTTATGAATAATGACTTATTCAAGCAATAAAGTAAAGAAAAAGGAAAATGGTGGTGCAAAAGACACAAAAACTAGTCATTAAACTTCACATATTACCTTCCTAGTAAGTATACAATCTACTGGACAAGGAAATTCAAAGACAAAGGCACAGTTATAAACTCCAGGAACAAACATCCTAAATCCTAACAGTACTTTTCACGCATAACATGACATATTTGGTAAAAACAAAATTCTTAAACAGAAACAAATTGAGTTAGGTTAGAAACATCACATAACACACAAACACCCATTTACAGCAACTAGACTTCTAACCCTTTCCACAGCAAAAACAATGCACAAATTTCGACCAATCTGAATAAAGGGGGCTAGAAAATAGTACTAAAAGCTGAATCTTGATCAGCAAAAGTGGCAAGAAAAACAAAGAACTGAAAAAAATAGACAAAACCCATATCAGATTATAACCTTGTCAGTTATTAGTACGCTGAGACACTAAGACAAAGACAAAGATTTAGAGGCGGAGTTTAAGACAAGGTATGTTGAGTTGCTTACCTGAATTTTCTCAAACGCCAAGTTGAAGATTCCACACGTTTAGGCAACTTTCTTGAAGAAGAATAATTAGTGCTTTTGAGGCAAATGGAATAATTAATTAATAATACTCATACAAGGGAATAATAACAAGATAATGATGGTAATAATATTGGATTAAAAAGCTAGAATGGGCTGGAAAATGGGGTTTAAAAACAAAGATGCGAATAATGAACAGGCACTCAAGGAAACTACTTGAACAAGTACAAGTTTGTGTTAGTTTTTTACTTACCGTTGAAAAAAGAAAAGACAGACAAGTTTGCTCGCGTATAAACACTTGATTGGTTGGTTGGTTTGCTGACGAGGTTTTAGAAGGCTTCATTGGCACAACCAAATACCAGCACTGTTTGTGGGCCCCGGTGAGTTGCTGGATTCATCCCTGGCACGTGCTAGATTCGGTATCTTTGTTGGCAAAAGTCCAAATTTACCCCCCAAATTTGAAATATAATAGGCCTTTGGACATGAATTGTGAAATTTCGGGAAAAAGTAAAAAACGTTCTAGCGAAAATGTTATTTGAAAAATAAATTAGGGTATAAATATAATTTTGAACTGTTTTTGAATTTTTGTGAGTGATTTGAAGTGAAATTTTTGAAAAATAATTTTTTTTAGTTTTTTAAATTTATGAAATTTTTTGAAATTCATTTTCATGTGAAAATCGAAAATTTTATGGCCAAACATTGAAATTGAAAAAAAAAGGGATCTTTTTTATGGCAAAACATGCCCATAATCTAGATTTGTCCTTCGTTAATAAAAGATCCGAAGAAACTCGGATTATTTCTAGGCAAAAATTAGTTGGATTGATAACTTTTTGGGCCGGCTGTTAGAGGTTAACCATATCAAATTATAACAGTAAAGTAGCCACGCATCTAATTAAATTGATATTTTTGTCTTCAATTAAAACACGAAAGACAACTCCAACAATCGGTATTGGGTTCGAAATTTTGGCAAGTGAAATACCAGTAAACTATGTTGGAAATCAAATTTTTGCTGAATTCTTAAACCCATGGATGATTTCTAATTTTTAATATTTACTATTACAAAATCCAGAATGACTCCGGATTTTTGAACCTTTACTACTATTGCAATCCAAAAATGATTTCGGGTTTTTGAATTTTGATTGTACTTCAGCAATTTTGAACCTTTACTAGTATAAAATTTTAAATCTAGGAACAATTCCTGATTTTTGAACGTTTACTAGTGCAAAATTCATGAATGATTCCTACTTTTTGAAATTACATTGTACCTGAGCAATTTTGAACTTTTACCATTGCAAAATCTAAAATCCAAGATAAACTACTGATTTTTGAAATTTGACTAGTGCAAAATCCAAGAACTATTCATGATTTTTGAGTTTACATTATACTTCAGTAATTTTCAACCTTTAAATATAAAATACAGGTAGATTACTAGTTTTTGAACCTTTACTAGTGCAAACTTCAGGAAAACCCTGAACGTTCCATGATTTTTGAAAAATCACAAACTACATCAACAACTTTTAGCTTTTAAATACAAAATCGAGGATGATATTTTTGAACCTCTATTTGTAACAACCCGACTTGTCGTTTTAAGAATTTATGCCCCGTTTAGTGACTTAAGGTCTCAAGCAGCTTCGCAATATGTATTATGACCCGCGGGTGTGGTCGAGTTTGATTAACTAAAGATTCGGAATTAAATTAAAAGAACAATCCTTAATTTGAAGCTTAAATGAAAAGAGTTGACCGGAGAGTTGACTTTTGAAAAAATGACAGATTGGAATTTTGATGATGTCAATAGCTCCGTATGGTAATTTTGGACTTAGGAGTGTATCCGAAAAGTTATTTGGAGGTCCGTAGTGGAATTAAGCTTGAAATACTGAAAGTTGAATTTTTGGGAAGTTTAACCGGGGGTTGACTTTTTGATATCAAGGTCGGAATCCGATTCTGGAAATTTGAATAGGTCTGTTGTGTTATTTATGACTTGTGTGCAAAATTTGAAGTCATTCCTGATTGATTTGATGTGTTTCGGCACAAGTTATAGAATTTGAAAGTTCAAAGTTCATAGATTTTTATTTGGGGTGCGATTCGTCGTTTCGATATTGTTTAATGTGATTTGAGGCTTCGAGCAGGTTCGTATGATATTTTGGGACTTGATGGTATATTTGGTTGAGGTCCCGGGGGGGCTCAGGTGAGTTCCAGAATGGTTTCAGATCATTTCTCTTTGTTTTGCAACTGGTGGAACTGATATCTGGTATTGTTCTTCGCGAACGCGAAAGGTCTCACGCGTTCGCGAAGAAGGATTTTAGACGGCTGGGATTTGCCCATCGCGAACGCGATGAATAAGCCGCGAACGCAAAGAAGGAGATGAGTAAAGCCTACGCGAACGCAAGTGGGCAGACGCGAACGCGAAGAGGAAAGGGAGTTGGGGGCCTACCTAGCGTTAAGCCTTCGCAAACGCGACTCGTGTCTCGCGAACGCGAAGGGCAGAGGTCGGAAGGCATCGCGAACGCGATGAGGATATCGCGAATGCGAAGAAGGAATCTGGGAAGCACATTCTTTTGTGCTTCGCGTCGAATGCGAAGAAGGCCTATCTGGGCAGAATTAAAAGTCCCAAAAATGGGGGTTTGAATTCATAACTCAAAATTAAATTTGGAGCTCGGTAGAAGGCGATTTTTGGAGAGATTCTTGCGTAGGTGTTTGGGGTAAGTGATTCTTATCTAGTTTTGATTAATTTTCATGATTATGTCTTTGAATCCATCATTTAATTCGGATTTAATGGAGGAAAAATCAAGATTTTTGTAAAATATTCCAAAAACAAAAATTTAAGATTTGGAAGTCGAGTTGTTATTGGAATTCGATAAAATTGGTATGGTTGAACTTGTATCGGAATGAGGGTTTGGATTTTATGAAAATTATGTCGGGTTCCGAGAGGCGGGTCCCGCGTTGACTTTTGTTGACTTTTGTTGATTTTTTAAAATAAATTTTTAAGTCGACGTATTATTATCCGGAATTGTTTCCGACAAATTTTAATGGAGTTATAAAATTAATTTGGATAGATTTGAGCTGTCCGGAGGTCAATTCAAGCAAGAAGGCTATTTTGGAATATCGGCCTAACTTCAAAAAGTAAGTGTCTTGTTTAACCTCGAGTGGGAGAATTTTCCCTTAGACATTGAGTCTTATATGCAATTTGTGTAATTGAAAACCATATATGCGAGGTGACGAGTACGTACTTGGTTTGTATGTGCAAATTTTATTGAGTTAAAGTCTTGAGCATATTGTGTAGTAAATTAGATAAATGTTGGCATATATTTAATCATCTACTTGTCGTGCCTAAATCTTTGTTGTTGACTTTGTTGTTATATGACAATGTGATGTGATTGTTACTTAATTATTTATGAAATTTCGTGAATTTGCTGATTTGATAATTATTGGAATTTAATTTTATTTTAGATTTTTTCCTCTGCAAATAATTAATTAAATGAGCTTAAGAAGAGGTGTTTATATAATTATTGAAAAATTGATTTTTATGAAGACTTTGCTTTATGTTGAGTAATTTCTATCTCTATTGATTGTTTTTGGGTGTTGTACACATTGTGTGGAGCTTTTGGCTATTTGTTGTAAAATTAATTGACTTGGTTATAGCTTTGGAATTTGGTTGTGACCATTTACCAAATTGTGATATGAATTGATTTTTGTTATGTTGCTGTGATAATTTTTCGTGTAAATTATTGTGTTGTGTGAGTTGTTATTTTGGGGAGATAAGGGTGGTATTTCACCATTGATATTATGTGGTTATAAGGGTGGCATCTCACTGTTGTGTTTGTTGGCTATTGATATTGTCTGGGCGGAGCGATAAGGGTGGCTATAGGAGCGATAAGGGTGGCAATAGGAGCGATAAGGGTGGCTATTGTCAGGGACGATATGTGATGATGTGGGGTTGTGGTGTTGA
>AWOL01S0043411.1:0-13818 GCA_000715115.1 Nicotiana otophora
TAATTGATTTAAACAGAAAATCAAGCCTATGAGATTTCCATCCTTTAATATCTTTATCTAACATTTCACAATATATTCATATAAATATCAATTAATATAAATAAATCAAAGAATATAATTTACACAAGTAAAGCATGCTTTGAGTTCTAAACTACCCGGACTTTAGCATTAATAGTAGCTATGCACGGACTCTCGTCACCTCGTGCATACGTATCCCCCCACAATTAGCAACCATTATTTAATTTTAATCACCTATGAGGTAATTTTCCCCTCACAAGATTAGACAAGAGACTTACCTCGTCTTGCTCCAATTTAATCCACTATAAGGCCTTTTCCACGATTATCCAAGTCCGTCTAGCTCGAATCTAGCCAAAATAATTCGATACAATCACTAAATATTATATGAATCAATTCTATAAGAAAATACTATATTTTTAAGAAAAGATCCCGAAATTAATTAAAAATTCACCCACGGGGCCCACATCTCGGAATCCGGCGAAAGTTATGAAATCTGATAACTCATTCAACTACGAGTCCAACCATACCAGTTTCACTCAAATCCGACTCTGTATCGATACCGAAATCTCAAAATTTTGTTTCTATGAGATTTAAACACTAATTAAATTGTGAAAACAATGATATATTTATGTTTATAGACCAAATCCAAGTTAGAATCACTTACCCCAATATCTTTTCCTTGAAAATCTATCAAAAATCGCCTCTGCTCAAACTCAAATTTGTTAAAAATGGCGAATGGGACGAATGCCCTCTTTTTATAAAACTGCCCAGCAGCCTTCAGAACTGGTCCTCAAACTGGGCCTCGATCGCGGCTCCGATCACAGGCTCGAGCCTGGACCTCGGTCATGGCCTCGATCAGGGCATCGAGGTTGGGCCTTCGATCAGGACATCTAGGTTGGGACTTCGATCAGGGCATCGAGCATGTGCCTTCGATCAGAGTATCGAGCATGGGCGTTCGATCAGGGCATCGAGCATGGGCCTTCGAGCAGAGCATCGAGCATGGGTCTCGATCCTAGCCCTCGAGCCTTACCTTCGATCATGGCCTCGAGATGGACCTTCGATCATGGCTTCGATCTCAAGCTCGAGCCTGAGCCTCGTCAACCCTGGGCTTGATACCTGGGCAAGATATCAACACAGAATATCCAACAGAAGAGGAAACAACACTGCAGCAACTTTTAAGTTCAATATATTTGATCCGTTAACCATCTGAAACTCACCCGAGACCCTCGGGACCTCAACCAAATACACCAACAAGTCCTAAAATATTATACGAACTTAGTCGAACCTCTAAATCACATCAAACAAATGCTAAAACCATGAATCATACCCCAATTCAAGCTTAATGAAACTAAGAATTTTCAACTTCTACATTCGATGTCAGAACCTATCAATCAACTCCGATTGACCTCAAATTTTACACACAAGTCATAAATGACATAACGGAGCTATGAAAAGTTTCGGAACTGGATTCCGACTCCGGTATCAAAAAGTGAACTCATCGGTCAAACTTCCAAACTTAAATTCTTGTTTTTAGCCATTTCAAGCCAAATTTAACTAAGGACTTCCAAATAAAATTCCGAACACGCTCCTAAGTTCAAAATCACCATATGGAGCTGTTGGAATCATCAAAATTCTATTCTGGGGGTCATTTTCACATAATTAGGCATCCGGTCACTATTCGAA
Organism: Nicotiana otophora; assembly: GCA_000715115.1. NCBI lineage: Eukaryota > Viridiplantae > Streptophyta > Magnoliopsida > Solanales > Solanaceae > Nicotiana > Nicotiana otophora. The sequence continues at coordinate 1,702 of AWOL01S0043411.1, forward strand.
CTTAAACATTTTAATTTTTCTTCAAAATTCCATATCTCGGGCTATGGACCTCGGAATTTGATTCCGGGCATACGCCCAAGTACCAAATTGCGATACGGACCTACCGGAACTGTCAAAACATTGATCCGAGTCCGTTTACTCAAAATGTTGACCAACATCAGCTCAATTGAGTTTTAAAGCTCTAATCCATATTTTAAATCTATTTTTCACATAAAAACTTTCCATGAAATTTTTTACGGATTACGCACGCAAATCGAGGAACGATAAATAGTACTTTTTGAGGTCTTAGAACACATAATTAATTATTAAATTTAAAGATGACATTTTGGGTCATCACAAGAATTTCACGGCCGCGCTCAAATTTTCGCGGACCGCGCAATTCTATCCGCGCCCGCGCTCCAGGAAGTTATGCAGATCCGCTAGTCCGACTTCGGAAGCCTATATCTTTTGATTTACAAGGAATTTTGAGATGATTCAAAAATTAAAGTTGTAGCCCTTCGTGTCTTGTGTCCAGAAAGGCATCATTATTTGGATATATGTAGAGAGAGTTATAGCCAAAATACTAAAGCCTGGCAGTGCAGCCCCAATAATTTCATGGCCGCACCATTTTTATGCGACTGCGGAACCTGGGGCGCGACCGCGCTTGGAATTTCGCTGACCGCAAAATTGGAGTTCAGAGGATGTACTATATATCTGAGGTTTAGATTATTATTTCATATTTTAGACCTAGGGAGCTCGGTTTGTATTGATGTTTCGTGGGTGTTTCAAGAAATTCATCGGGGTAAGTGATTCCAACTCGAATTCGGTTAATATACATAAATATATCAATGATTTCATCATCTGATTATTACTTTGAGGTGGAAATTTAGGAAAAAAATGTAGAAACTTCATAAAATGAATTTTCAATATTTGAACACCTATTCGGAGTCGGATTTGGGTAAAATTAGTATGGTTGAACTCGTAATTGGATGGATTGTCGGATTTTGTGAATTTCGTCGGATTTCGAGACATGGGTCCCACGAGTGATATTTGGGGCGTAATTTCAGATTTTGTGAAAATATTAGTATTTTGATATGGTATTAATTCCTATAAATTTTGTGGGCTGAATCAAATTAATTATGACTAGATTCGAGTCATTTAAAAGTTGATGCGTGCAGAGTGGAATTGCAAGAGCATTGCTTAGCTTGCTCGACCTTGGATTTGGCTTGTTCGAGGTAAGTAACTCTTCTAATCTTGGAGTTAATGGTATGAACCATGAATATATATATTTCGTGAATTGTTGGGAGGTGACGCATATGCTAGGTAACTGGCATGTGGGCATGCACTATAGAAATTGTGACATAATTATTTATGTGGAATTTTGTAGTGAAATGATCTTGGTATTTTCAATGCGATTTTTTGAGTTAAAGAAATTGAGTTGAAAAGCATATTAAAAATCATGTTGAGGCTATGTGCCAGTATTATTGGACCCACAAAGGTCATATTGTTGTGAATTATTTATTTTGAATTGAAAATTCATACTCAGTCATATTTATTTCATTACATATCATATCTTAGTCTCTGTTATTATTTATTGATACATCATATAATCATTTTGGGCTATTCTCATGACATTGTGAGCCAATGAGAGAGAGACTAGAGAGATTGATGACTGAGGGAGGCCGAGGGCCTGATTGTGAAGATATTTTTTTGGGATCGGGCTGCACGCCGCAGCAGGCCATGTTGGCTTTATATATATATTATACTATTGCACGTGAGTTGGCCTTGCAACACGTGAGTTGGCCGTGCGGATCCATATATTATACTATTACACGTGAGTTGGCCGTACAATACGTGAGTTGGCCGTGCGAATCCAGATATTATTATAGCACGTGAGTTGTCCGTACAATACGTGAGTTGTCCGTGCAGTACGTGAGTTGTCCGTGTTTATAGCGCTTGGGCTATTGGAGCCCCTCATGAGTCTGTACACACCCCCAGTGAGCGCACTCGACTATAAACAGGGATCGGGCTGCACGCCGCAGCAGGTATTGTATAGCACTGAGTGATTGAGTGTGCTGAGCATAGTGAGAGAGAATGCGAGACAGTGAGATTGAGTACTCTGAGAGTGTGAGTACATGAGTACAATCTCTGAGATACATTGCATAGACATGCACACATGATATACATGCATTAGAGATGTGTTTTCCTCATGCTGTACGGTATCATATTATTCATGATTTCTCACACATGTTGACAGATGGGCATAGTGATGCATTTGTTTTACACTGGTTATCTGAAAAGAAAATGAAACATTTTATTTATTATTGAAAGGATTTTGGAAAAATTACTGTTTTCAAACTTATTCATATTTTTGGTGACTTCGGTAAACGATTTGGGTTTTCACTGATATACTTGAAGGGCAGAACTATTTTCAGAAGTCACGATTTAGCTGAGCATTTATTCTTTGAGTTACTTCTGGTATTACTTGTTTTATATTGTTATGAACTATTGTTGGCTATGGAAGTTAGACTCTGACCTTGGTACAAGCTCGTCACTACTTTCAACCTAAGGTTAGGTTTGTTACTTACTCAGTACATGGGGTCGGTTGTACTGATACTACACTTTTGCACATTGCGTGCAGATATTGGCTGTCGTTGTTGTTGTGTTCGATGGTTGCCGGATTTGAAGATGTACCTGCGTTCCTGTTGTTGTTGCCTCTTATTCATGATAGCCTTAGATTCATGAAAACTCTGTTTATGTACTTTTCAAACAAATGATGTATTATTTCATACCAGCTTTGTATACTCTATTCTTAGAAGTTCATGATTTGTACCACCAGTTCTTGGGGAAATGTAATGGTTTCATATATTGTTTTTAATAATTGTCTTGTTAACTTACATTGAAATTGGATAGTGAATGATTGGCTTACCTAACGGATTGGATTAGGTGCCGTCACGACTAGTTGAATTTTGGGTCGTGACAAGTTCAAACAATCACTTAGGTTGCTGAAAAATAAAAGATCATTTGTGAGTTGCTGTAAACTAAAGTAAACAAATTCAATAAAACGTGATTCAAATGCACAACTAGAAAGAAATTATTTCGTTGGTTTGACTGAAACCTGGCCAATAATGTTTATAATTACTACTAAAGCTAGTGAATAATAACCACTGTTGAAATATGCATGCGAGTATGTGACACAATAGGTTTGGCGTATGAGACTGAGTCACAGGTTAAATTTTATAATACAATTCATGATCCGCGAGATTTAAATCGTGATGATGTTTTAGGGTTGCGAAATGAAAAGTCTCAGTTTTTGTTAGACTAGTATAGTAGCACGTTTAGTACACAGATTTGGAAAATGTTCGCCACTTCTAATTATCTTATTAGTCATTTTTGAAGCAATAACGTGGAGGAAACTTTCAGAAATAGACCCCAACTACCATGCATAGTCCCAAACGAAAAATATAGGCCTAACTAAGCGTGTAAGTACAATATTAGTTACGGTTCGTACGAATTCAGTCGTTTTTGTTTAGATAAAAAAGGGCAGTTCGGTACACTAAGCTCTTGTAATACGCGGGTTCAGGGAAGGACCGGACCACAAAGATCTATTGTGGCCTTACCCTGCATTTCAGCAAGAGACTGTTTCCATGGTTCGAACACGTGACCTCCTGATCACATGGCAGCAACTTTACCAGTAACTTAGACACTATATTTGACAAGGTGGATTGCTCTGATGGTAAGCACCCTCCACTTCCAACCAAGAGGTTGTGAGTTCGAGTCACCCCAAGAGCAAAGGTGGGTAGTTCTTGGAGGGAAGGATGCCGAGGGTCTATTGGAAACAGCCTCTCTACCCCAGGGTAGGGGTAAGGTCTGCGTACACACTACCCTCCCCAGACCCCACTAGTGGGATTATACTGGGTTGTTGTTGTTGTTGTTGTTGTTGTTGTATATATATATATATATATATATATATATATATATATAAAATCTCATTCAAATTGGGGAGTAGTTTCAAGTGGAAATTTTAAAATTATTTTAAATCTATATCTTATATAATAAAAGGAGAGGCAAAAGCACAATATTAAAACAAGTGGCATAACCACAAAAAGTCAAGTGGCATTAGGACAAAACAAACTACCTTTCTAACTAAAAAATCTTTTGAATTTTAAATTTTGAATTAATTGTTTGGTTACTCTATTTATTTGAATTAATAAATAACATATCTTATAATTAGTTTTAATAAAAAAATGAATATATATATATATATATATATATATATATATATCCCATTCAAATTGGGGAGTAATTTCAAGTTGAAGTTTTAAAATTATTTTAAAATAAAAAAACAAAAATCTATATATAATAAAAGGAGAGACAAAAGCGTAATATTAAGACAAGTGGCATAACCACAAAAGACAAGTGGCATTAGGACAAAACAAACTACCTTTCTAACTAAAAAACCTTTTGAATTTTAAATTTTGAATTAATTGGTTGGTTACTTTATTTATTTGAATTAATAAATAAGATATCTTATAATTAGCTGTGATAAAAACATGAATATATATATATATATATACCCCATTTAAATTGGGGAGTAGTTTCAAGTTGAAGTTTTAAAATTATTTTAAAATAAAAAAATAAAAATCTATATATAATCTATATATAATAAAAGGAGAGGCAAAACACAATATTAAGACAAGTGGCATAACCACAAAATGCCAAGTGGCTTTAGGACAAAACAAACTACCTTTCTAACTAAAACAACCTTTTAAATTTTAAATTTTGAATTAATTGGTTGGTTACTCTATTTATTTGAATTAATAAATAAGATATCTTATAATTAGTTGTAATAACAAAACGAATATATATATCCCTTTCAAATTGGGGAGTAGTTTCAAGTTGAAGTTTTAAAATTATTTTAAAATAAAAAAATTAAAAAAAAGTAAAAATAAAATTATCTATAATAAAAAATTGCCAATTACTACGAACAATTGAATAAACTTCAAAATACAAAAAATATTTCAAGAGTAATAAAATATATGATAAAATATTAAACAAAGTAATATGCTAATAAACATTTCTATTAACAATGTAATAATCTACAAATTGGATAATATATTAAAGATAGATACAGAACAAAAAAGTTGTTCGATAACTATATAAGTTCCTTTAATTTGATAGTGATTTTATTATTAGGTATATCGTATTGACAAATAAGATAAAAATTGAAACTTATTAAAGCGTTACGATCTAATGTTCAAACAAGCCCGATCACAATTTAATTAAATTAATATTTTTTAATATTGACCGCACATCGAGCAGGTACGACTACTAGTATTTGATTCCGCCTCTGAAACTAATTCATATCCCGTTAGGTGCTTGATTGTGCTTTTTTATCTACCAAAATGGTCCTGAGCAATGTGTATACGGTCGAAATAGATTTCGGCCTTCGTACGATTGGTCGGGGTCGAAACATAATGGATCAAAGAAAGACTTCATAATATCGAGATGGGTTCCGAAGGTGGTACAAACAAGCTTCAGATTTCGAGTATAGATCAAACACCGAGTTCGAAGTCATTATCGAGCTCGAGTCCGAAACGAACTATGGTGAGATGATTCCTAGCTTAAGGGGTAGAGGTCAATCAGGATCGAGTCTGAATCATCACCTGATCCCGAGTCCACATCGAGTTCTAGAAGTGACACCGACCAGCACCGAGGCCGACTGAGCTCGAGCTCACAGACAAAAACCGTTGAGAACACACTAAGGGAGAGAATCTCGGCGGAAATTATGGAAAAGCTGATTTATCATGGGTTCTCCATTATGTATTTTTAATTATATCTAAAGCATGATCCTCCACTATAAAGAGGATGGCTACATATCTGTAGAGGGCAATTTTTTAGCTTACATTATAATTCAAGCACCATATTATCCTATATTGAAGAGTTATTCTTTTAAGCTTCATAAATTGATTCAACTTGCTTAGTCCTAAAAATCATCTTCTTTACAACTTGTATACTTAGCATTCTTTGCAATCCATATTTGATATTTCTATTTATCCTTAAGATTTGTATTAAGCTATACCATATATCCTTATAACTACATACAAATTCAACTCTATCCGTTTTTCAGGTAAACCATTTGGCGCTTACCGTGGGGATAAGGATAACAGTGGTTATTTGATACGAATCTGCAAAAACACACCGTTTTGTGCTTGTTTCTGAAAGTATCTTGATTTCGGATTAGCAACGACTAACTACCAATTAAATGGCCTCACCTATCGACAACGAAGCCGGTCTTCAGGATGAGAATAATAACTTGACACCCAGTACCGAAAGACCACTTCTCAACGCCGTTGGAGCTCGATTCGAAATGCCGATAGATATTAATTCACATGTGGCCATTGAGGCAAACCTATATTCTGAACCCGAAAAAAGCATTCATGGTGGCACTCGGTCTGTATCTCGAGATACCCATAACATCGAGGAAAACGGCGTCAACTTGCGTATGATTTTCGAAATGTTGCAAGCTCAACAGGCAACACTAGCTCAGTTGCAGAGCCAAACCCAGCTGCAGAGCAGGCCGGAGCCCAATCCACCTCGAGAAATCGCCCACAGAACGATGCCAACCATAGTAAGGTCAAATGAGTAAGAATCAGGGTCTACTCCCGAAATTGCTAAATTACTTGAGAAGCTCACAAAGCGAGTCGAAGCCAATGATAAAAAAATAAAAACATATAACTCTAGGGTCGATCAGATCCCGGGAGCTCCACCAATGATAAAATGGCTGGATTCCAAAATATTCGTGCAAAAGCCTTTTCCCTCCAGCGCAGCCCCAAAACCAATCCCAAAAAATTCCGTATGCCTGAAATTCCCAAATATAACGGAACGACCGACCCCAACGAGCATGTCATTTCTTACATATGTGCCATCAAGGGCAATGATTTAGAAGACGATGAAATCGAATATGTGTTGTTAAAACCATTCGCAGAGACCCTCTCGAAGGGAGCAATGATTTGGTATCACAACCTACCACCAAATTCCATCGACTCGTTTGCCATGTTAGCAGATTCTTTTGTAAAAGCATACGTCGGCGCCATAAAAGTCACAACAAGGAAATCACATCTTTTCAAGGTAAGACAAAAGGATAACGAGATGCTGAGGGAGTTCATATCTCATTTTCAAATGGAACGAATGGATCTGCCACCAGTCACAGACGATTGAGTTGTTTAGGCTTTCACTCAAGGTTTGAACGAACGAAGTTCAACGGCTTCACCACGGTTGAAGCATAACGTGATCGAATACCCAGCCATAATGTGGGCTGACGTGCACAATCGGTACCAATCAAAAATTAGGGTGAAAGATGATCAGTTGGGGTCGGAACCCGTTGCTCGAAGGGATATTAATCGACAATAAGGTTCGATTAGGGATCGATACCGACCATATAACGGAAACCACAGAATCGGTGAATCGAGACATAACCCCGGGAAAAATAACAAAAGAAGTGATCGAGGTCAAGGATCCCGGGGGCTGATGAACAGAGGAAGGTTCGATAGGCCTGCCGGATCTAAGGAAGCGCCTCTATTATCGGAGTATAACTTCAGCATCAATGCATCCACCATCGTATCGGCTATCAGACACATCAAGGACACTAAATGGCCTCGACCCATGCAGACCGATCCTGCATAGAGGAATCCCAATCAAATGTGCGAATATCATGGCACCCATGGCCAAAGAATCGAAGATTGCAGGCAGCTAAGAAAGGAAGTAGCCCGGTTATTCAACAAAGGTCACCTTCGAGAATTGTTAAGCGATAGGGAGAAGAACCATTTTAAAAACAGGGATTTCGGCAAGCAAAACGAACAAGAAGAACCATAGCACGTCATTTACATGATCATCGGCGGCGCCGATACCCTTCAGGGACCAGTGCTTAAATGCACTAAGACATCAATTGTGAGAGAAAAGCGGTCTCGAACTCAGGATTACACACCCGTAGGAACTTTGTCCTTCAATGATGAAGATGCAGAAGGAGTCATACAACCTTATAACGATGCATTGGTAATATCCGTACTTATGAATAAAACTAAAGTTAAGCGTGTGTTATTTGATCCAGGTAGCTCAGCCAACATCATTAGATTGAAGGTCGTAGAACAGCTCGGTTTACAGGACCAGGTCGTACCTGCAACCCTGGTTCTAAACGGATTTAATATGGCATGTGAAACCACCAAAGGCGAGATAGTTCTACCGATAAACCTGGTCGGGACCATCCAAAAAACGAAGTTCCACGTAATCGAAGGCGACATGAGGTACAACACCCTTTTTTGGAAGGACATAGATCCATAACATGAGAGCTATGCCTTCGACCCTACACCAGGTCCTTAAATTCCCAACATCGAGAGGAGTAAAAATAGTGTACGGAGAACAACCGGCTGCAAGAGAAATGTTTGCCGTCGAGGAAGCGAATCCAATATCCTCGCCTTCGCCAGTAAATGGATCGGGCTCAAAAGGAGAACGAGATACCAAATAGCAATCACAAACATCGGCTTTAACCCGTCCAGATAATTAGAAGATCGATGAAGATGATGATCAAAGGGTCCCTCGATCCTTCGTGGTTCCCGATGATTCCAACGCCACCAAATCAACGATTGAGGAATTTGAGCAAGTCACACTAATCGAGCACTGGCCTGAACGGAAGGTATACCTGGGAACGGGGTTGACCCCCGAACTCAGGAAAACAATTATTCAATTTCTTATCGATAACATAGATTGCTTTGCTTGGTTCCATTTAGATATAACAGAGATCCCACAGGACATAACAACACATCGGCTAAGCTTGGCCCCTAGGTTTAGACCGGTGAAGTAAAAGAGAAGACCCCAGTCCGAGGTAAAGCACACATTCATAAAGGATGATGTAACCAAACTTCTCAAGATAGGGTCCATTCGGGAGGTGAAATATCCCGAATGGTTAGCCAATGTAGTTCTAGTGCCTAAAAAAGGGAACAAACTTAGAATGTGCGTAGATTATAAGGATTTGAACAAAGCGTGCCCCAAAGATTCCTTTTCGCTGCCCAACATCGATCGCATGATTGATGCCACGGTCGGCCACGAGATCCTTACTTTTCCCGATGCCTATTCCGGGTATAATCAAATCCAAATGAACTCGAAAAACCAGGAAAAGACTTCATTTGTCACCAAATATGGAACATATTGTTATAATGTGATGCCCTTCGGGCTAAAAAATGCAGGAGTTACTTACCAACGCCTAGTAAATAAAATGTTCAAGGAATTTATAGGTAAATCAATCGAGGTTTATATTGACGACATGCTAGTTAATTCCCTGCACGCAGAGGGACATTTGACCCATTTGCAGGAAACATTCGAGATTTTAAGGAAATACAACATGAAGCTCAACCCCGTAGTGTGCTTTCGGGGTCGATTTGGTCAAGTTCCTCAGCTTCATGGTGTCAAATCGGGGGATCGAGTTTAACTCCAATAAAATCAAGGTCATCAAAGACATCACCATCATGGACAGCGTGAAAGTCATACAGAGGCTAACATGATAGATTGCAGCCTTAGGCCGATTCATTTTGAGGTCGTCAGATCGAAGTCACAAATTCTTCTCTCTACTCAAAAGGAAGAACGATTTCGCTTGGACCCCAAAATGCCAACAGGCATTAGAGGAATTAAAATGATATCTATCGAGCCCACCATTGCTTCATACTCCAAAACCAGACGAAAAACTTTGCTTTTACTTGGCAGTATTGAAAATCGCAGTAAGCGGTGTCCTAGTTCGAGAAGAGCAAGGTACGTAATTTCCCGTTTATTATATAAGTCGAACCTTAGGAGAAGCAGAAACTAGATATCTGCACCTAAAAAATTGGCACTTGCACTGATAAGCGCCTCTAGAAAGTTAATACCGTACTTTCAATGTCACCCCATATGCGTATTAACCACTTACCAGCTTCGTAAATTTTTGCACAAGCCCGAACTATCAGGCCGATTGGCCAAATGGGTCGTCGAACTCAGTGGGTACGATATCGAATATCAACCCCGTACGACCATCAAGTCTCAAATTGTAGCGGACTTCGTGGCCGATTTCACGTCGACCCTCGTACCCAAAGTCAAAAAAGAACTCTTACTGAAATCGGGTTTGTCATCGGGGATATGGACCCTTTTTACATACGGGGTTTCGAACATGTAGGGGCTTGGGCTAGGCATCGTTTTAAAGCCACCCACGGGTAACACTATTAGGCAATCTATCAAAAGTACTATGTTGACTAACAACGAGGCCGAGTATGAGGCCATGATTGCAGGTCTCGAGCTCGCTAAAAGCTTGGGAGCAGAAGTCATTGAAGCTAAGTGTGACTCTTTGCTGGTGGTAAATCAAGTAAACAAAACCTTCGAAGTTCGAGAAGATAGAATGCAAAGGTATTTGGACAAATTACAGTTAACTTTGCACCATTTCAAGGAATGGACTTCACAACATGTGCCTCGAGAACAAAACAGTGAGGCTGATGCACTTTCAAATTTGGGATCATCGGTCGAGGAAGGCGAGATAAGCTCGGGGACTGTCGTTCGACTCTCGAGATCCGTGATCGAAGAAGGTCATGCCGAGATAAATTCTACGAGCTTAACCTGGGATTGGAGGAATAAGTATATTGAATACTTAAAGAATGGAAAGCTCCCATCGGAACCTAAACATTTGAGGGCTTTACGAACCAAAACTGGTCGGTTCACATTAACTGCAGATGGAACGCTATACCGAAGGACATTCGATGGACCATTGGCAGTATGCTTAGGTCCAGGAGACACCGATTACATCCTACGTGAGGTGCACAAGGGCACTTGTGGAAATCACTCTGGTTCCGATTCATTAGTCTAAAAAATAATCAGGGCAGGGTATTGGATCGAGATGGGCAAAGATGCAAAGGAGTTTGTTCGAAAATGTGATAAATGCCAAAGGTTTGCACCAATGATCCATCAGACCGGAGAGCAACTTCACTCGGTTCTATCCCCATGGCCATTCATGAAATAGGGAATAGATATCGTCGGCCCTCTGCCATCGGCCCCAGGTAAAGCTAAGTTCATTTTATTTATGACTGACTATTTCTCTAAATGGGTTGAAGCACATGCATTCATGAAAGTAAGAGAGAAAGAGGTTATAGACTTTAGTTGGGATCATATCGTATGTCGATTCGGGATTCCCGCCGAAATAGTGTGTGACAATGGGAAATAGTTTATCGGCAGCAAAGTGACAAAATTCCTCGAAGACTACAAAATAAAGAGGATATTATCAACACCGTATCACCCCATTGGGAACGGACAAGGTGAATTAACAAACAATACTATCATTCCAAACCTAAAGAAGAGGCTGAACGACGCTAATGGAAAATGGAGAGAAATCCTACCCGAAGTTCTTTGGGCATATCGAATAACATCAAAATCTAGTACGGGGGTGACCCGGTTCTCCTTAGTATATGGTTCCGAAGCCTTGATTCCAGTCGAAGTCGGGGAACCCAGTGCCAGGTTTTAGTATACAATAGAAGAGTCAAATAACGAGGCTATGAACACTAGCCTCGAATTATCGGACGAAAAACGAGAAGCTGCTCTCGTCCAATTGGCCGCCCAAAAGCAGTGAATCGAAAGATACTATAATTGAAGAACCAAGCTTCACCATTTTAAACTCGGGGACTTAGTGCTAAGGAAGGTCACCCTCAGCACCTGAAACCCAAACGAAGGAAAACTAGGACCGAACTGGGAAGGACCGTATCAGGTTCTCGAATACGTCGGAAATGGATCATACAAGATCGGTATTATAAATGGCAAACAACTACCAAGCAATTGGAATGTGTCGCACCTAAAACGATACTACTGCTAAGGTACGACCCTCCCATATTCGTTTACATTTAGAAACTAACCCCTACAGGAGTCCGATCGGGAGCTAGGATGTATACTTCAATACGAAGCCCTAGGTCTGAAAGCATGCGTTGCACTCTTTTTCCATTAGACCGTTTTTTTATCCCAAATGGTTTTTTCGCAAAGGTTTTTAATGAGGCAACCAGTGATCGTGCTAAACTTAGAAACAATTCGACAGTATCCGATGCCTCTTTACAATCAACCTCGAATACTGTGGGGGGGGGG